>WNWK01021866.1:0-33485 GCA_009830355.1 Cherax destructor | reverse complement strand
ATCAGACACTTGTAGTAGATACTTGTAGTAGATACTTGCATCAGATACTTGTAGTAGATACTTGCATCAGACACTTGTAGTAGATACTTGTAGTAGATACTTGCATCAGATACTTGTAGTAGATACTTGTAGTAGATACTTGCATCAGATACTTGTAGTAGATACTTGCATCAGACACTTGTAGTAGATACTTGCATCAGATACTTGTAGTAGATACTTGCATCAGATACTTGTAGTAGATACTTGCATCAGATACTTGTAGTAGATACTTGCATCAGATACTTGTAGTAGATACTTGCATCAGATACTTGTAGTAGATACTTGCATCAGATACTTGTAGTAGATACTTGTAGTAGATACTTGCATCAGATACTTGTAGTAGATACTTGTAGTAGATACTTGCATCAGATACTTGTAGTAGATACTTGTAGTAGATACTTGCATCAGATACTTGTAGTAGATACTTGTAGTAGATACTTGCATCAGATACTTGTAGTAGATACTTGCATCAGATACTTGTAGTAGATACTTACATCAGATACTTGTAGTAGATACTTGCATCAGATACTTGTAGTAGATACTTGCATCAGATACTTGTAGTAGATACTTGTAGTAGATACTTGCATCAGATACTTGTAGTAGATACTTGCATCAGATACTTGTAGTAGATACTTGTAGTAGATACTTGCATCAGATACTTGTAGTAGATACTTGTAGTAGATACTTGCATCAGATACTTGTAGTAGATACTTGCATCAGATACTTGTAGTAGATACTTGCATCAGATACTTGTAGTAGATACTTGTAGTAGATACTTGCATCAGATACTTGTAGTAGATACTTGCATCAGATACTTGTAGTAGATACTTACATCAGATACTTGTAGTAGATACTTGCATCAGATACTTGTAGTAGATACTTGCATCAGATACTTGTAGTAGATACTTGCATCAGATACTTGTAGTAGATACTTGCATCAGATACTTGTAGTAGATACATCAGATACTTGTAGTAGATACTTACATCAAATACTTGTAGTAGATACTTACATCAGATACTTGTAGTAGATACATCAGATACTTGTATTAGATACTTACATCAGATACTTGTAGTAGATACTTACATCAGATACTTGTAGTAGATACTTACATCAGATACTTGTAGTAGATACATTAGATAATTGTAGTAGATACATCAGATACTTGTAGTAGATACTTACATCAGATACTTGTAGTAGATACTTGCAACAGATACTTGTAGTAGATACTTACATCAGATACTTGTAGTAGATACTTGTAGTAGATACTTACATCAGATACTTGTAGTAGATACTTGCATCAGACACTTGTAGTAGATACTTGTAGTAGATACTTACATCAGATACTTGTAGTAGATACATTAGATAATTGTAGTAGATACATCAGATACTTGTAGTAGATACTTGCATCAGATACTTGTAGTAGATACATCAGATACTTGTATTAGATACTTACATCAGATACTTGTAGTAGATACTTGCATCAGACACTTGTAGTAGATACTTGTAGTAGATACTTACATCAGATACTTGTAGTAGATACATCAGATACTTGTATTAGATACTTACATCAGATACTTGTAGTAGATACTTACATCAGATACTTGTAGTAGATACTTACATCAGATACTTGTAGTAGATACATTAGATAATTGTAGTAGATACATCAGATACTTGTAGTAGATACTTGCATCAGATACTTGTAGTAGATACTTGCATCAGACACTTGTAGTAGATACTTGCATCAGACACTTGTAGTAGATACATCAGATACTTGTAGTAGATACTTGCATCAGATACTTGTAGTAGATACATCAGATACTTGTAGTAGATACTTATATCAGATACTTGTAGTAGATACTTGCATCAGACACTTGTAGTAGATACATCAGATACTTGTAGTAGATACTTGCATCAGACACTTGTAGTAGATACATCAGATACTTGTAGTAGATACTTGCATCACACACTTGTAGTAGATACTTGCATCAGACACTTGTAGTAGATACATCAGATACTTGTAGTAGATACTTGCATCAGACACTTGTAGTAGATACTTGCATCAGACACTTGTAGTAGATACATCAGATACTTGTAGTAGATACTTGCATCAGATACTTGTAGTAGATACTTGCATCAGACACTTGTAGTAGATACATCAGATACTTGTAGTAGATACTTGCATCAGACACTTGTAGTAGATACATCAGATACTTGTAGTAGATACTTGCATCAGACACTTAAAGCAGGACCTTGAAGATATTTTTTGAAGACATTTGTAAGAAATATTTACAGATACCGATGAAAGATTCTCATAATACAAGCAGATTATTTGAACAAGCTTATTCCTCATATGTGTGTGTGTGTGTGTGTGTACTCACCTAATTGTGGTTGCAAGGCTCTAGACTTAGCTCCTGGCCCCGCCTCTTCACTGACCGCTACTATGTCCATGACCTTTATCATACCTCTTCACTACATCACTTCCCAGATTGTTCCACTTCCTGACAACTCTGTGATTAAAGAAATACTTCCTAACATCCCTGTGATTCATATGAGTCTTCAACTTCCAACTGTGTCCCCTTGTTGCTGTGTCCCATCTCTGGAACATTCTGTCTCTGTCCACCTTGTCAATTCCTCTCAGTATTTTATATATCGTCATCATATCCCTCCTATCTCTCCTGTCCTCCAGTGTCGTCAGGTCAATTTTCCTTAACCTCTCCTCGTAGGACATGCCCCTTGGCTCTTTTACTAGTCTTGTTGCGAACCTTTACACTTCCTCTAATTTCTTTACGTGCTTGGCTAGGTGTGGGTTCCAAACTGGTGCTGCATAGTCCAATATAGGCTTGACATACACGGTGTACAGGGTCCTGAAAGATTCCTTATTGAGATGTCGGAATGCTATTCTTAGGTTTGCTAGGCGCCCGTATGCTGCAGCAGTTACTTAGTTGATGTGCGCCTCAGGAGATGTGCCCGGTGTTATACTCACCCCAAGATCCTTTTTCTTGAGTGAGGTTTGTACTCCGTCTGCGGTTTTCTTTGCCCTTCCCCAATCTTCATAACTTTGCACTTGGTGGGGTTGAACTTCAGGAACCAGTTTCTGGACCAGGCCTCCAGCCTGTTCAGATTCCTTTGTAGTTCTGCCTGGTCCACGCCCAATTGAATTCTTCTCATCAACTTCACATCATCTGCAAACAGGGACACTTCTGGATCTATTCCTTCCGTCGTGTCGTTCACATATACCAGAAAGGAGACTGGTCCTAGGACTGACCCCCACTCGTCACAGGCGCCCACTCTGACACCTCGTCATATACCATGATTCGCCGAAGTCTTCCCGACAGGTATTCCCTGATCCATTGGAGTGCCTTCCCTGTTATACCTGTCAGGTCCTCCAGCTTATGCACCAATTTCTTGTGTGGAACTGTGTCAAAAGCCTTCTTACAGTCCAAGAAAATGCATTGTACCCACCCCTCTCTCTCTCTTGTCTTACTGCTATCACCCTGTCATAGAACTCGAGTAGGTTTGTGACACAGGATTTCCCGTTTCTGAAACCGTGTTGGTTGTCGTTAAGTTTATTCCTTTCTAGGTGCTCCACCACTCTTCTGATAATTTTCTCCATGACTTTGCGTACTTTACATGTCAGTGACACTGGTCTGTAGTTTAATGCTTCGTGTCTGTTTCCTTTTCTAAAAATTGGGAATACATTTGCTGTCTTCCATACCTCAGGTAGTCGCCCTGTTTCGATACATGTGTCGAAGATTGTTTTTAGTGGTACACATAGCGCCTTTGCTCCCTCTCTCAGAACCCATGGAGAGATGTTATCCGGCTCCATCGCCTTTGAGGTATCTAGCTCGCTTAGCAGCCTCCTCACTTCTTCCCCAGTTGTATGTATTGTGTCCAACACTTGATGGTGTACCCCACCTCTCCGTCTTTCTGGAGACCCTTCTGTCCTCTGTGAACACTTCTTTGAATTTCATGTTGAACTCCTCACATACGATGCCCCATGACCTGGTGGCAAGAGCTCTCGCTTCACACGGTGAGGGTCTGGGTTCGATTCCTGGCGAAGGGGTGAAAGCATTAGGGACGTGTTTCCATAAGACACCTGCTGTCCATGTTCACCCATCAGTATAAAATGGGTACCTGGGTGTTAGTCGACTGGTGTGAGTCGCATCCTGGGACAAAACTGACCTAATTTGCCCGAAATGCTCAGCATAACAAGCGGCATTTTGTATAGTAGTATGTGACTGATGTCAGCTAGGCCTGTATACCTTGTACATGTACTTGTAGAAATAAAGATATTATTATATTATTATTATTATTATTAATATTATAAGGGCTTATCCTGGCCTTCTCGTTATTTCTGTTACCCTTGGGTACAAACCTCTCCTCAGCTTCCTTGCATATTGTTGTCACATATTCCATCCTCTCATTTACTGACTTCCCTGCTAGGGCTCTGTCCCACTGAACATCATGCAGGAAATTCTTCATGCCTATGTAGTCCCCTCTGTGGTAATTTGGCTTCATTCGTCTTGCCCTTCCTGCTTCCCTCTCCACATGTAACTCTATGTATTCGAAGATCAGAACCACGTGGGCACTGGCCCCGAGGGGTCTTTCATATGTGTAAGTATATGTGTGTGTGTACTCACCTAGTTGTGATTGCAGGGGTCGAGTCACAGCTCCTGGGCCTGCCTCTTCACTGGTCGCTACTAGGCCACTCTTCCTGCTCCATGAGCTTAATTATACCTCTTCTTAAAGCAATGTATGGATTCTGCCTCCACTACATCACTTCCCAGACTATTCCACTTCCTGACAACTGAAGAAATACTTCCTAACATAACTGACCACTGTGGAACCCTGCTTGTCACAAGTGCCCACTCTGATATCTCGTTACTTACCATGACTTGTTGGATCCCTGTCAAGTACTCTCTGATCCATTGCAGTGCCTTTACTGTTATGCATTCCTGATTCTCTGGCTTTTGCACTAATCTCTTGTGTGGAACTGTGTCGAAAGCTTCCTTGCAGTCCAAGAAAATGCAATCTACCTAACCCTCACTCTCTTGTTTTACTTCCTTTAAATTGTCATAAAACTCCATTAGGTTTGGGACAGAGGATTTTCCGTCCCTGAAACTGTGCTGGTTGTCATATATAAGCTCATTCCTTTCTAGGTGCTCCACCATTCTTCTCCTGAAAATCTTCACTATGACTTTGCATACTATACACATCAGTGACACAGGTCTGTAGATTAATGCCTCGTATCTATCACCTTTCTTAAAAATTGGGACTACATTTGCCATTTTCCACACCTAAAGTAGTTACCCAGTTTCAATGGATGTGTTGAAGAATGTTGTTAGTGACACACACAGCGTCTCTGCTCCCTCTCTAAGGATCCTCAGAGATGTTGTCTGGTCCCACCGCCTCTGAGGTATCAAGTTCACTTAGCAGCCTCTTTACCTCCTCTTCGGTTGTGTATTTCGTCCAGCACTTTTTGGTGTGTCCTTTGCTGGTGTACCCCCTTATTCCGGCTTTATGGAGTCCATTTTGTCTCCACTGTAAATACTTCTTTAAATCTAATTTTGAGATCCTCAAATACTTTTCGGTCGATTTTTGTGATTTCTGCTCCTTCCTTCCTCAGCCTGATTACCAGGACCTTACCTGTTGTTTTCCCTCTTGATGTTGTTATACAACAGCTTCGGGTCAGACTTGGCTTTCGATGCTATGTCGTTTTCATATTGCCGCAAGGCCTCCCTCCTGTACTCACAAAGTTGTGGTTGCAGGGGTCGAGTCACAGCTCCTGGCCCCGCCTCTTCACTGGCCGCTACTGGGGCCAGTGTGTGTGTGTGTGCATAAATGTGTGTGTACTCACCTATATATGGTTGCAGGGGTCGAGTCACAGCTCGTGGCTTCTCCTCTTCGCTGATTGCTACTAAGTGCACTCTCTCTCCCTTCTCCATGAGCTTTATCGTGTCTCCACTACATCACTCTCCAGATTGTTCCACTTCCTGACAACTCTATGACTGAAGAAATACTTCTTAACATCCCTGTGACTCATCTGAGTTTCCGACTTCCAGCTGTGACCTCTTGTTGTTGTGTCCCATCTCTGAAACATTCTGTCCCTATCCACTGTGTTAATTTCTCTCTGTATTTTATGAGTCGTTATCATGTCTTCCCTATCACTCCTGTACTCAAGTGTTGTCAGGTTGATTTATCTTAACCTCTCCTCGTAGGACACACCCCTTAGCTCAGGGACTAGCCTTATTGTAAACCTTTGCATTTTTTGTAATTTCTTGACATGCTTGACCAGTAATAGGTTCCAGACTGCTGCTACATATTCCAATATGGGACTGACGTACACGGTGTAGAGTGTCTTCAACGATTTCTTACTCAGGTGTCAAAGTGTAATTCTTAGGTTTGGCAGGCGCCCATATGCTGCAGCAGTTATTTGGATGATGTGCGCCTCAGATGTGCTAGGTATGATACTTACCCCAAGAGCCTTTTCCCTGAGTGTGGTTTGCAACCTTTGGCCTCCTACCTAATCCTCATCCACTTGAATTCTTCACATTGTCTTCATATCGTCTGGAAATGCAGGGACACCTCTGAATCTATTCGTTCCATCATATCATTCACACATACCAGAAACAGCACTGGCCCTAAAACTGACTCTTGAGGAACCCCGCTCGTCACAGGCCCCCACTCTGACACATAGTCATGTATCATCACGTTTCCTTCCTGTCAGGTATTCTCCGATCCATTGCAGTGCCTTTCCTGTTATTCCTGCCTGCTCCTCTAGCTTTTGCACTAATCTCTTGTCCGTAATCTTGTCGAAAGCATTCTTACGGTCCAAGAAAAGGCAGTCTACCCACCCCTCTCTCTCTCTCCTGTTTTACTTATATCACTTTGTTGTAAAACTCCAGAAGGTTTGTGTCACAGGGTTTCCTTCTCTGAAACCATGCAGGTTATCGTGTATAATCTCATTCCTATCTAGGTGCTCCATCACTCTTCTAATGATAATCTTCTCCATGACTTTGCATACTATACATGTCAGTGACACTAGTCTATAGTTCACTACTGCGTGTCTGTCTCCTTTCTTAAAAATTTGGACTACATTTGCTGTCTTCCACACCTCAGGTAGTTGCTCTGTTTCGATAGATGTGTTGAAGATTGTTGTTAGTGGCACACACACAGCACCTCCTCTCTCTCTCTTAGGACTCCTGGAGAAATGTTGTCAGGCCACACCATCTCTGAGGTATCTAAGGCATCTAGTTCCCTTATGAGCCTCATCACATTTTCCTCGGTTGTGTATTGTGTCCAGCACTTGTTGGTGTACCCTACCATCCGGGTTTGCTGGAGTCCTTTCTGTCTCCACTGAAAATACTTCTTTAAACCTCTTGATGAGCTCAACACATACTTCTTGGTCGTTTCTTGTGATCTCAGCCCCTTCCTTCCTCAGACTGATTACTTGGTCCTTGACTGTTTTTCTCCTGATGTGGTTATGTTGTACTCACCGAATTGTGGTTGCAGGGGTCGAGACTCAGCTCCTGGCCCCGCCTCTTCACTGATCGCTACTGGGTCCCCTCTCGCCCTGCTCCATGAGCTATATCATACCTCGTGTTAAAGCTATGTATGGTTCCTGCCTCCACTACATCACTGTGTGTGTGTGTGTGTGTGTGTGTGTGTGTGTGTGTGTGTTTGTGTGTAAGTATTACTGAGTTAGTGAGTGTGTGTTTATCTGCGTGTTGTGCCAAGTGTGCACGCTGGCTGGCTGGCTGGTGTGTCCTCCCCTCCGTGTTTGGGCACTGTTTGTACTCGTCGACCTTTCTAAATCAACTCAGATATATTAACATTCTATTGTACTTTAGTACTTTATTATTCCTGACATATATACGAAGATGCACTCTAATCTCTACTTATTTAAGCCACTTCCTAGTGCATTTGGAGTCTTACTATAGTTTTTCCTTTTATAATAATATAATAATAATATTTTTATTTGGACATGATACAAAGAATTACATTTGGTTATTGAGATTACATGAGGTGTACATGCCAAAAGCCCCTAGTATGCAGGGCATTTTGGGCAGACTTAAAATTAACTTAAAACTAAATTGTAAGAATTTTTGTAGATAGTATACAATGAGTAAAGGTGAGTTTTGTACTTTTGTCTTCATTATAAAATTAATTAAATCAGATTAAACAAATTAAAGCAATAATAATAATAAAATAATAAAAAGTTATGGTTGATATTTTATAAAATAAGTAAAGTTGCATATCTAAGTTATAAAGTTTGAATATAAGTTGAACATATCAATTAATTGTAGCAATTTATTGCAGCAATGCAACTAATTGAATGAGATAACAATTTAAAACAATTAATTGCATTGCAGTTAGTTTACGTGGTCATTATAATGTAAGTGTTGTGGGAATAATTAGCTAAGTATGTATTATTCATAACAGGTTTTACATTCATTCATTCGTTCATTCATACATTACATTGAATTGATTAGTCAGGTTTTACGTTAAGTGATTATTCTACTTTGCTGGGAATGGTTGATATGGAGCAAGTGCATATTACTACTCTTTATTAAGTGGCGATTACTGTGTTCTTGGTCTTCAGGCTCTCAAGGAGAATATGGACCCTTCAGGTTCCAACAATGGCAGGTTACTTAGGCTGACACACCTGATTTGCTTCCACATAAAGGTAAATATTTACATCTGGCAGCGGTGAGTCGGGGCGGGCCTCTTTTCTCCTGAGTTGTGTCCTGAATGATGTCGTACCGTAACTGTTTCCTCATTATGTACTATAGTTCCTATTTACTAGCTTACTATGAACTCCATCACCACTCACAGCACTACGAAGATATTCACATCTCTGTCCAGATATTCAAACATCTTTCCTTATTTTATGGGCACTGTCCTAGCTATAGGCAACGCTCACACATACACACAAAAAAAAAAAAAATGCCCGAGAATGATCGCTGATGATTGTTATTTCTTCCTGCTGTTTTTTGCCTCACTCGCTGTATAATTTCTAATGTTGTTCACTCACTAATATATCCTATTGCACTTACCTCTCTGTCTTGGGGACCTTATGTTATTATTAGTATTATTATGATGTGTCCCGTACCTCGATCGCTAGCGCACTCAGCTCACACACTGAGGTCCGGGGTTCGAATCTCCTCCGGTATGGATGAAAAACATTAGGGACGTGTTTCCATAAGACACCTGCTGTCCATGTTCACCCATCAGTGTAAAATGGGTACCTGGGTGTTAGTCGACTGGTGTGGGTCGCATCCTGGGACAAAACTGACCTAATTTGCGGGAAATGCTCAGCATAACAAGCGGTTTTCTATATAGTAGTATGTCATTGATGTCAGCTAGGACTGTATACCTTGTACATGTACTTGTAGTAAATAAAGATATTATTATTATTAAATTTATTATATTATTTCTTTGTGGCAACAGAGGTGCCACACGAGGCCTGGCTGCCCTCCGCTGACGTCTATGCCACACGAGGCCTGGCTGCCCCTCGCTGACGTCTATGCCACACGAGGCCTGGCTGCCCCTCGCTGACGTCTATGCCACACGAGGCCTGGCTGCCCTCCGCTGACGTCTATGCCACACGAGGCCTGGCTGCCCTCGCTGACGTCTATGCCACACGAGGCCTGGCTGCCCCTCGCTGACGTCTATGCCACACGAGGCCTGGCTGCCCTCCGCTGACGTCTATGCCACACGAGGCCTGGCTGCCCCTCGCTGACGTCTATGCCACACGAGGCCTGGCTGCCCTCCGCTGACGTCTATGCCACACGAGGCCTGGCTGCCCTCGCTGACGTCTATGCCACACGAGGCCTGGCTGCCCTCCGCTGACGTCTATGCCACACGAGGCCTGGCTGCCCTCCGCTGACGTCTATGCCACACGAGGCCTGGCTGCCCCTCGTTGCGTCTAGTAAATATTGACACTTTCACATTGTCTTATGAAATTGTGGTCCTTACTTCTCTTTTTTGACGTTGAATACCTTATTATAACCTTTTGTTTTGGGTGGGGGGCGGTGGTCACTGACCCCTGTCGCGTTAAATGACCTCTGTAAGATAGAAGGATAGGCGCAAAAATACTCAAATTCAGAAAGCATTGGTATATGCGTTTGTTATTATTAATTTCTCTATTTTATTTCACAAGAAAGAAGGGTCCTGTCAAATACCCTTTGTATCCCTGTGTCTGATTTAAGCCTCTCCACTGTTGCTTCCCTTCTCACATCCTGGTCCATCCGGTGCCCTGATACCACTTCTGCAAAGGACTTCTAATCTCCTTCCTCTTGTATCCCACTTCAGCAATTACAGTTCATCTTCTAGGCTCTATTGTAGCCTCTGCAGAGGCTAGGATAAACTCGTTTAACATTCTTTCCTACTCTTGCTCCTTCGTTCGTTTGATTCTGCTGCCCAAAGTTCCTTCTCAAACCAATCTTCCTTGGCTTCCAAGCCTCTGCTCTCTACTTCATCCTACTTTCTATCATCACATTTTACTGTTTACGATATGCTAGTTACCACGAGCTTTGTGCGTATGTGCGTATGTGCGTGCTTTTGTTGTGTTTGTATGTGTGCGGGTGTGTGAATGTGTGCGGGTGTGTGAATGTGTGCGGGTGTGTGTATGTGTGGGGGTGTTTGTTTTGGTATGTGTTGGTGCGTTTGTGTGCGTGTGTTAGTGCATGTACATGTACTCACCTAGTTGTGGTTGCAGGGGTCGAGTCATAGCTCCTGGCCCCGCCTCTTCACTGGCCGCTACTGGGTCACTCTCCCTGCGTCATGAGCTTTATCATACCTCTGCTTAAAGCTATGTATTGAGCCTGCCTCGACTACATCGCTTCCTAAACTATTCCACTTCCCGTACATGTATGTGTATGCATGTTTGGGTGTGTGAATGTTGTTCTGTGTGCGCGCGCGCGCTCACCTAGTTGTACTCACCTATTTGTGGTTGCAGGGGTCGAGACTCAGCTCCTGGCCCCTCCTTTTCACGGACCGCTACTAGGTCCTCACCCTGCTCCATGAGCTTTATCATACCTCGTCTTAAAACTAGGTATGGTTCCTGCCTCCACTACATCACTTGCTAGACTATTCCACTTCCTGACAACTCTATGACTGAAGAAATACTTCCTAACATCCCTTTGACTCATATGAGTCTTCAACTTCCAATTGTGACCCCTTCTTTCTGAGTCTCATCTCTGGAACATCCTGTCTCTGTCCACCTTATCTATTCCTCGCAGTATTTTGTATTTCGTTATGATGTTTCCCCTAACCCTCCTTGTTGCAAATCTTTGCACTTTCTCTAATTTCTTGACATACTTGACCAGGTGTGGGTTCCAAACTGGTGCTGCTTACTCCAGTATGGGCCTGACGTACATAGTGTACAGAGTCTTGAACGATTCCTTACTGAGGTATCGGAACGCTATTCTCAGGTTTGCCAGTCGCCCATATGCTGCAGCAGTTATCTGGTTGATGTGGGCTTCCGGAGACGTGCTTGGTATTATACTCACCCCAAGATCTTTCTCCTTGAGTGAGTTTTTCAATCTATGGCCACCTAGCCTATATTCTGTCTGCGGTCGTCTTTGCCCTTCCCCGATCTTCATGACTTTGCATTTGGTGGGGTTAAATTCAAGAAACCAGTTGCTGGACTACGTGTCCAGCCTGTCCAGGTCTATTTGTAGTTCTGCCTGATCCTCATCTGATTTAATTCTCCTCATTAACTTCACATCATCTGCGAACAGGGACGTGTGTGTGTGTGAGTAGTGTAGAACATCTCGTTATGGCGAGCCTTTTCGTGGCTCTAGCTCTCGGCCAATTGGGGCTATCCTGCTATGATTAGCTTTTGATTTTTATGCTATCACATACTGGCGAATCCCTGATTTTTGTTTTTTTTCGTCTGGTGAACTTTGGCTTATGTTCCCCAAGAGTTTTATTTTAGGACCAACCTAACCTTTAATATTTACCCTTAAAAATGACTAACCTAACTCCATTTCCTCAGATCAACACTCCCCACACCAGCACCTAGCATGAGACCCCACGCTTCACCCATCAGTACCCCAGCATGGAACCCCTCACTTCACCCATCAGTACCCCAGCATGGGACCCCTCACTTCACCCATCAGTACCCCAGCAAGGGACCCCTCACTTCACCCATCAGTACCCCAGCATAGAACCCCTCACTTCACCCATCAGTACCCCAGTATGGGACCCCTCACTTCACCCATCAGTACCCCAGCATGGGACCCCTCACTTCACCCATCAGTACCCCAGCATGGGACCCCTCACTTCACCCATCAGTACCCCAGCATGGGACCCCTCACTTCACCCATCAGTACCCCAGCATGGAACCCCTCACTTCACCCATCAGTACCCCAGCATGGGACCCCTCACTTCACCCATCAGTACCCCAGCATGGGACCCCTCACTTCACCCATCAGTACCCCAGCATAGGACCCCTCACTTCACCCATCAGTACCCCAGCATGGGACCCCTCACTTCACCCATCAGTACCCCAGCATGGGACCCCTCACTTCACCCATCAGTACCCCAGCATGGGACCCCTCACTTCACCCATCAGTACCCCAGCATAGGACCCATCACTTCACCCATCAGTACCCCAGCATGGGACCTCATACTTCACCCGTCATCAGAGCTGCTTATCTATGCACAGAGGTGGAATATACCTGATAAATCTGATAACACAATCTCCCTCAAACATATCTGACTTCAGACACAGATGAGTCATCTGTATTTCTTCTCCCTCACCAGCCTCTCATTTGACCCTCAACCACCTCCCTCACCCATCCTTTCTCCCCCACTACCCAGACCACTCCATCACTTCTCCCTCACCACCCATTACCCCATCATCACCTCCCGCCTATTTAACTCTAATTCCTCGGATCTAAAGACTTTCTCTCCAATATCCTACACAGTTTCGCTCACCCTCTCCATTACCTCTATCATTGCTGCATCTCACCTCTCAGTTCACAAACAGATAAGTCATCTCTTCCAAAGCTCTGTTAACTCCATTACCTTGGATCAAATTCACCCTCGTCTCCCACATCCAACCTTCACAAAATAATACACACACACACACACACACACACACACAGGAGACAGAAGGGCCTCCAGAAAGGCAGAGAGGTGGGGTACACCATCAAGTGTTGGACAATATAGACAACCAAGGAAGAAGTGAAGAGGCTGCTAAGCGAGCTGGATACCTCAAAGGCGATGGGGCCGGATAACATCTCTCCATGGGTCCTGAGAGAGGGAGCAGAGGCGCTGTGTGTACCACATCTATCGAAACAGGACGACTACCGGAAGTATGGAAGACAGCAAATGTATTCCCAATTTTTTAAAAAAAGGAGACAGACACGAAGCATTAAACTACAGACCTGTGTCACTGACATGTATAGTATGCAAGGTCATGGAGAAAATTATCAAGAGGAGAGTGGTGGAGCACCTAGAAAGGAATGAGCTTATCAACGACAGCCAGCACGGTTTCAGGGACGGGAAATCCTGCGTCACAAACCTACTGGTATTCTATGACAGGGTGACGGACGTAAGACAAGAGAGAGAGGGGTGTGAGTAGATTGCAATTTCTAGGACTGTAAGAAGGCGTTTGACACAGTTCCACACAAGAGATTAGTGTGGAAGCTGGAGGACCAGGCAGGCATAACAGGGAAGGCACTACAATGGATTAGGGAATACCTGTCAGGAAGACAACAGCGAGTCATGGTACGTAGCGAGGTGTCAGAGTGGGCGCCTGTAGCGAGCGGGGTGCCACAGGGATCAGTCCTAGGATCGGTGCTGTTTCTGGTATTTGTGAACGACAAAACGGAAGGAATAGACTCCGAAGTGTCCCTGTTTGCAGATGATGTGAAGTTGATGAGAAGAATTCAATCGGACGAGGACCAGGCAGAACTACAGAAGGATCTGGACAGGCTGCAGGCCTTTTCCAGCAACTGGCTCCTGGAGTTCAACCCCACCAAGTGCAAAGTCATGATGATTGGGGAAGGGCAAAGAAGACCACAGACGGAGTACAGTATAGGGGGCCAGAGACTACAAACCTCACTCAAGGAAAAGGACCTTGGGGGTAAGTATAACATCGGGCACATCTCCTGAGGCGCACATCAACCAAATAACTGCTGCAGTATATGGGCGCCTAGCAAACCTAAGAATAGCATTCCGCTATATCAGTAAGCAATCGTTCAGTACCCTGTACACCGTGTATGTCAGGCCTATATTGGAGTATGCAGCACCAGTTTGGAACCCATACCTAGCCAAGCACGTAAGGAAATTAGAGAAAGTGCAAAGATTTGCAAGAAGACTAGTCCAAGAGCCAAGGGGCATGTCCTACGAAGAGGTTAAGGAAAATCGACCTGATAAGACACTGGAAAACAGGAGAGATAGGAGGGATATGATAACGACATATAAAATTCTGAGAGGAATTGACAAGGTGGATAGAGACAGGTGTTGATGGATTAAGTGTGAGGTTCCATGCTGGGGTACTGATAGGTGAAGTGTGGTCAAATGCTGGGGTACTGATTGGTGATATATGGGGGTCTCATGCTGGGGTACTGATGGGCGAAGTATGGGGTCCCATGCTGGGGTACTGATGGGTGAAGTGTCGGGTCTCATGCTGGGGTACTGATGCGTGAAGTGTGATCAAATGCTGGGGTACTGATTAGTAAAGTCTGGAGGTCTTATGCTGGGGTACTGATGGGTGAAGTATGGGGTCCCATGCTGGGTTACTGATGGGTGAAGTGTAGGATCAAATGCTGGGGTACTGATGAAGTGTGGGGTCCCATGCTGGGGTACTAATGGGTGAAGTGTGGTCAAATGCTGGGGTACTGATTGGTGAAGTGTGGGGGTCTTATGCTGGGGTACTGCTGGGTGAAGTATGGGGTCCCATGCTGGGGTACTGATGGGTGGAGTGTGGGTCCCATGCTGGGGTATTGATGGGTGAAGTGTGGGTCCCATGATGGGGTACTGATGGGTGAAGTGTGGGTCCCATGCTGGGGTACTGATTTGTGAAGTGTGGGGTCCGTGTGGGGTCCCATGCAGGAGTATTGATGGGTGAAGTGTGGGGTCCCATGCTGGGGTACCGATGGGTGAAGTGTGGGTCCCATGCTGGGGTATTGATGGGTGAAGTATGGGGTCCCATGCTGGGGTATTGATGGGTGAATTGTGGGGTCCCATGCTAGGTGCTGGTGTGGGGAGTGTTGATCTGAGGAAATGGAGTTAGATTAGTCATGGTTAAGGGTATTAAGTTAGGTTGGTCCTGAAATAAAACTCTTGGGGAAACTTAAGCCAAAGTTCACCAGACGAAAAAAAATAGCGGATTCGCCAGTCTAAGATAGTGTGTGTGTGTGTGTGTGTGTGTGTGTGTGTGTGTGTGTGTGTGTGTGTGTGTGTGTGTGTGTGTGTGTGTGTGTGTGTGCGCGCCAGATATAAATATAAATAATACTCATAAGTACACTATAATAATACACACACTGAGATAAACATAAATATCAAACATCAATATATATACTGGATAATATACTGAAGGTCGTTGGTAGAAAATAAATTCAGTGAATAATTATCATAAGTAACTAGAAACATCAATATATATATCGGCTTCACCTCGTTTCTAGGCTGTGTTCTGTTAGACTCCTTCTAACACTCACTTAAATAACTATCTGAGGCCACAGACACATAATAATAGACTAAAAACAATTAAGGTACTTCCCAGAGGGTGGTGGTGTTGTAGCAACTTAACATGTAGACTCAACCAGTGATGTAGATGCTTCATATGTAGTAGACTCAGTGATGTAGATGCTTCACATGTAGTAGACTCAGCCAGTGATGTAGATGATTCATCATGTAGTAGACTCAGTCAGTGATGTAGATGCTTCACATGTAGTAGACTCAGCCAGTGATGTAGATGATTCACATGTAGTAGACTCAGCCAGTGATGTAGATGATTCACATGTAGTAGACTCAGCCAGTGATGTAGATGATTCATCATGTAGTAGACTCAACCAGTGATGTAGATGCTTCACATGTAGTAGACTCAACCAGTGATGTAGATGCTTCACATGTAGTAGACTCAACCAGTGATGTAGATGCTTCATCATGTAGTAGACTCAACCAGTGATGTAGATGCTTCATCATGTAGTAGACTCAACCAGTGATGTAGATGCTTCACATGTAGTAGACTCAACCAGTGATGTAGATGCTTCATCATGTAGTAGACTCAACCAGTGATGTAGATGCTTCATCATGTAGTAGACTCAACCAGTGATGTAGATGCTTCACATGTAGTAGACTCATCCAGTGATGTAGATGCTTCACATGTAGTAGACTCAGCCAGTGATGTAGATGCTTCACATGTAGTAGACTCAGCCAGTGATGTAGATGCTTCATCATGTAGTAGACTCAGCCAGTGATGTAGATGCTTCACATGTAGTAGACTCAACCAGTGATGTAGATGCTTCATCATGTAGTAGACTCAACCAGTGATGTAGATGCTTCACATGTAGTAGACTCAACCAGTGATGTAGATGCTTCATCATGTAGTAGACTCAGCCAGTGATGTAGATGCTTCACATGTAGTAGACTCAGCCAGTGATGTAGATGCTTCACATGTAGTAGACTCAGCCAGTGATGTAGATGCTTCACATGTAGTAGACTCAGCCAGTGATGTAGATGCTTCACATGTAGTAGACTCAGCCAGTGATGTAGATGCTTCACATGTAGTAGACTCAACCAGTGATGTAGATGCTTCACATGTAGTAGACTCAACCAGTGATGTAGATGCTTCATCATGTAGTAGACTCAACCAGTGATGTAGATGCTTCACATGTAGTAGACTCAGCCAGTGATGTAGATGTTTCACATGTAGTAGACTCAACCAGTGATGTAGATGCTTCATCATGTAGTAGACTCAGCCAGTGATGTAGATGCTTCACATGTAGTAGACTCAGCCAGTGATGTAGATGCTTCACATGTAGTAGACTCAACCAGTGATGTAGATGCTTCATCATGTAGTAGACTCAGCCAGTGATGTAGATGCTTCATCATGTAGTCAACTGTTTCCGGTCATATGTTAAAGTAATTTAGTCCTTCACAGATAAATGTTCATTCGTACGTGAGTTAACACGGTAATAACACTCCAGTTACCGTGTGAAGAACAGAAGTAATCCGCGTATTTCAGCAGCAAACTGAGCAGCTGCGTCATGCAGTTCAAGCAGCTGCGTCATGCAGTTCAAGCAGCTGCGTCATGCAGTTCAAGCAGCTGCGTCATGCAGTTCAAGCAGCTGCGTCATGCAGTTCAAGCAGCTGCGTCATGCAGTTCAAGCAGCTGCGTCATGCAGTTCAAGCAGCTGCGTCATGCAGTTCAAGCAGCTGCGTCATGCAGTTCAAGCAGCTGCGTCATGCAGTTCAAGCAGCTGCGTCATGCAGTTCAGTCCTGAGCACACATGTGTGGCTTCGGGGGTCCGCAAGATTTATGTTTCTTAAAAAGTGTCCACATTGTCGCATGATTTATATTTTATTTATCTGATATAATTATAAGCAGTTCCTTCCAGTATCATATAAACTATTATAGATTCCTCTGAAATAATAATCTTTTGTATAGCAAAAGATTTTAAAGGAAAAATTATGTTTGTAAACGCGTCTCCTGTGCTAGGCTTATTATGGTCGTTAACAATGAAATATGTTGACTTACTGCTAATAAAGATGTTTACATCTGGTTGTCATGATAACAACCATAGAAGGTTCCCAGTACTGAAATGTCACAAAGGATAGAAAAGCAATAGCTACATAGTAATCAAAATATAATTTTAAATGTAATGACACATTATCTAAATTAACTATCTGATTAAAGTAAACTATTAATTAACATTTATTTCCTCTCAAATGGGAGGTACAATTTACAATGGATCTACTCCATCTTTCCCGGTCAAGTGATCTACATTACTCGTGAACATTAATATATGTTGATCTGGTTCACTTTCTTCCCATGGGTTGGTCCATCTGAAATTTCACTAGGATAATCGCTTTTCAAGAAGTGACTCGACCTTGTGGAGATAATGTTGCACCCGGTCCAGAGATAACTGCTGATACCCAGAGGGACTAACATATTGATTGTTCTAAGGATTTCCACACCTTGATACTTCCCGCATGTGGATTAACCATTGTTAATGTGGATAATCATAGGTCACCCTTCCCACCTGCCATGGAGTACGAACTCTCTCATTGTCTGTGAGGACAATATCTCCAGGTCACACTCAAGGATGATTAAAAATTTCTGCTGCACCATAATAATAATTTTCTCTGAAGGAGATAAATGCGTAACCACTTAGTTCCACTTCTGAAATGTTTTAATTAAATGAGAAAATGTTATTTCATTATAGTCTAAATTTCTGTCTTCAAACGTACATCTCAAAACTGGCGTGGGTTCTGTCTCCCACTCAACAAATGTGGAATTATTATTTCAGGGTTAGTGGAATCACCCACATGAATTAATGCACGGTCATATATTCTGTTATCGGCCTCCACCAAGACAGTCTGTTATTCCTCTAAGCTCAACTTGTGTCTGTGGAGTCTTTCTTAAGTAGCGTTTGACCATTCCCATCATTCACTTGTAAAATCCCACTTGCTAGGGTGATTGAGACGATCATGCACTTATTACTGTTAACGTAGTTCGTTAATTAATGTATTGGGAGCCAACAACAACGTTTTCAGTTTCAGTTAGGTTGGTTGAGACGGTCATGAACTTTTTACTGTTAATATAGTATCTTAACGTACTGGGAGACAACAACATTGTTTCCATTATCAGAAATCATTAAAAGAGGACCTGACCTCCGCCACAAACCTTCTAAACAACTGAACAAAGATTTTAACAGATAAACCAACTGTTATTTCTAAATGGTTTTCCTGAGTATGTTCACATGTAGGGTGACAAGCAGTAACACCAGGCGAGACAAGCAGTAACACCAGGCGAGACAAGCAGTAACACCAGGCGAGACAAGCAGTAACACCAGGCGAGACAAGCAGTAACACCAGGCGTGACAAGCAGTAACACCAGGCGAGACAAGCAGTAACACCAGGCGTGACAAGCAGTAACACCAGGCGAGACAAGCAGTAACACCAGGCGAGACAAGCAGTAACACCAGGCGTGACAAGCAGTAACACCAGGCGAGACAAGCAGTAACACCAGGCTAGACAAGCAGTAACACCAGGCGAGACAAGCAGTAACACCAGGCGAGACAAGCAGTAACACCAGGCGAGACAAGCAGTAACACCATTCGAGACAAGCAGTAACACCAGGCGAGACAAGCAGTAACACCAGGCGAGACAAGCAGTAACACCTGGTATGACAAGCAGTAACACCAGGCGAGACAAGCAGTAACACCAGGCGAGACAAGCAGTAACACCAGGCTAGACAAACAGTAACACCAGGCGAGACAAGCAGTAACACCAGGCGAGACAAGCAGTAACACCAGGCGAGACAAGCAGTAACACCAGGCGAGACAAGCAGTAACACCAGGCGAGACAAGCAGTAACACCAGGCGAGACAAGCAGTAACACCAGGCGAGACAAGCAGTAACACCAGGCGAGACAAGCAGTAACACCAGGCGAGACAAGCAGTAACACCATTCGAGACAAGCAGTAACACCAGGCGAGACAAGCAGTAACACCAGGCGAGACAAGCAGTAACACCAGGCGAGACAAGCAGTAACACCAGGCGAGACAAGCAGTAACACCAGGCGAGACAAGCAGTAACACCAGGCGAGACAAGCAGTAACAACAGGCGAGACAAGCAGTAACACCAGGCGAGACAAGCAGTAACACCAGGCTAGACAAGCAGTAACACCAGGCGAGACAAGTAGTAACACCAGGCGAGACAAGCAGTAACACCAGGCGAGACAAGCAGTAACACCATTCGAGACAAGCAGTAACACCAGGCGAGACAAGCAGTAACACCAGGCGAGACAAGCAGTAACACCTGGTATGACAAGCAGTAACACCAGGCGAGACAAGCAGTAACACCAGGCGAGACAAGCAGTAACACCAGGCTAGACAAACAGTAACACCAGGCGAGACAAGCAGTAACACCAGGCGAGACAAGCAGTAACACCAGGCGAGACAAGCAGTAACACCAGGCGAGACAAGCAGTAACACCAGGCGAGACAAGCAGTAACACCAGGCGAGACAAGCAGTAACACCAGGCGAGACAAGCAGTAACACCAGGCGAGACAAGCAGTAACACCAGGCGAGACAAGCAGTAACACCAGGCGAGACAAGCAGTAACACCAGGCGAGACAAGCAGTAACACCAGGCGAGACAAGCAGTAACATCAGGCTAGACAAGCAGTAATACCAGGAGAGACAAGCAGTAACACAAGGCGAGACAAGCAGTAACACCAGGCTAGACAAGCAGTAACAACAGGCGAGACAAGCAGTAACACCAGGCGAGACAAGCAGTAACAACAGGCGAGACAAGCAGTAACACCAGGCGAGACAAGCAGTAACACCAGGCGAGACAAGCAGTAACACCAGGCTAGACAAGCAGTAACACCAGGCGAGACAAGCAGTAACACCAGGCGAGACAAGCAGTAACACCAGGCGAGACAAGCAGTAACACCATTCGAGACAAGCAGTAACACCAGGCGAGACAAGCAGTAACACCAGGCGAGACAAGCAGTAAC
This sequence comes from Cherax destructor, assembly GCA_009830355.1. Classification (NCBI taxonomy): domain Eukaryota; kingdom Metazoa; phylum Arthropoda; class Malacostraca; order Decapoda; family Parastacidae; genus Cherax; species Cherax destructor. The sequence goes on along the minus strand of WNWK01021866.1, from coordinate 12,744 downwards.
ACCTGGTATGACAAGCAGTAACACCAGGCGAGACAAGCAGTAACACCAGGCGAGACAAGCAGTAACACCAAGCTAGACAAACAGTAACACCAGGCGAGACAAGCAGTAACACCAGGCGAGACAAGCAGTAACACCAGGCGAGACAAGCAGTAACACCAGGCGAGACAAGCAGTAACACCAGGCGAGACAAGCAGTAACACCAGGCGAGACAAGCAGTAACACCAGGCGAGACAAGCAGTAACACCAGGCGAGACAAGCAGTAACACCAGGCGAGACAAGCAGTAACACCAGGCGAGACAAGCAGTAACACCAGGCGAGACAAGCAGTAACACCAAGCGAGACAAGCAGTAACATCAGGCTAGACAAGCAGTAATACCAGGAGAGACAAGCAGTAACACAAGGCGAGACAAGCAGTAACACCAGGCTAGACAAACAGTAACAACAGGCGAGACAAGCAGTAACACCAGGCGAGACAAGCAGTAACAACAGGCGAGACAAGCAGTAACACCAGGCGAGACAAGCAGTAACACCAGGCGAGACAAGCAGTAACACCAGGCGAGACAAGCAGTAACAACAGGCGAGACAAGCAGTAACACCAGGCGAGACAAGCAGTAACACCAGGCGAGACAAACAGTAACAACAGGCGAGACAAGCAGTAACAACAGGCGAGACAAGCAGTGACACCAGGCGAGACAAGCAGTAACACCTGGTGTGACAAGCAGTAACACCAGGCGAGACAAGCAGTAACACCAGGTGTGACAAGCAGTAACATCTGGTGTTACAAGCAGTAACACGTGGTGTGACAAGCAGTAACACTTAGTGTGACAAACAGTAACACCTGGTGTGTCAAGTAGTAACACCTTGTGTGACAAGCAGTAACACCTGGTGTGACATGTAGTAACACCTGGTGTGATAAGCAGTAACACCTGGTGTGACAAGCAGTAACACCTGATGTGACAAGCAGTAACACCAGGCGAGACAAGCATTAACGCCTGGTATGACAAGCAGTAACACCAGGCAAGACAAGCAGTAACACCAGGTGTGACAAGCAGTAACACCTGGTGTAACAAGCAGTAACACCTGGTGTAACAAGCAGTAACACCATACCTCGCGTTCACCGAGGTATGCCACTATGCCACTATATGGCAGTTAAATTAGCCTTCCACACAAACGCTTGAAATAATTAGAACCTGGGACCTGAGCAAACCAGTTAATTAGCTTAATTAGGTGTAAACTGATTTCATAATGATAGCTTACACTGTTGGGTTAACCGGGACAGTGATAGGATCCTTCAACTATTCCACTTTTATAAGGGGAAGGATAAGTTAGGATGGAATACCACTACTCTAAACTTCTTCTAGGGGAGACATAATTTATGGAGCAATACCCAACCGTGCAGACATCTGACAAAGTCAGTCCCTACAAGTGGTAACTAAACCTGAAAGAGGAATAGAAAATCCCTGATTGAGAATCATATTGAACCTCTACATAAGCTGGGGAAACTATCTAGGCTGGAATAAATTCCAACCACACAATAGAGCGAAAAACTAATGTAAAAGACCTGGGAGTGATCATGTCAGAAGATCTCACCTTCAAAGACCATAACATTGTATCAATCGCATCTGCTAGAAAGATGACAGGATGGATAATGAGAACCTTCAAAACTAGGGATGCCAAGCCCATGATGATACTCTTCAGGTCGCTTGTTCTATCTAGGCTGGAATATTGCTGCACACTAACAACACCTTTAAAGGCAGGTGAAATTGCTGACTTAGAAAATGTACAGAGAACCTTCACGGCACATGTAAGTGCGATAAAACACCTCAATTACTGGGAACGTTTGAGGTTCCTCGACCTGTACACCCTGGAACGCAGGTGGGAGAGATACATGACTATATACATTTTGAAAATCTTAAAGGAATTAGCACCAAACTTGCACACGAAAATTACTCCATATGAAAGCAAAAGACTCAGCAGACAATGCAACATCCCCCAAATGAAAAGTAAGGGCGCCACTAGCACGATAAGAGAGAACACAATAAGTGGGATTACCAATAGACCCGTGTCTGTCTTTAAGAAGGCTCTGGACAGGCATATAAAATCAGTACCTGACCAGCCGGGCTGTGGTTCGTACTTCGGTTTACGTGCGGCCAACAGTAACAGCCTGGTTGATCAGGCCCTGGTCAACATTAAATCTGGTCACAGACCGGGCCGCGGGGGCATTAACCTCCCGAAACCCTCTCCAGGTATAGGTATCAACCTCAATGACGGTATTCATAACTACTCTAGTTCACACGAAACCAAAACCTCAATGACGTAAGGAAAAAATATTGGGTGAGGTTACTGTGGAATTGTATAAGCATTATTCTCAATTACTCGTCGAATGGCTTATAGTCAGGTGAAGACTCAAGTCTGCGGACTTAAAAGGACAATTACAAAAAAATTTCATTGTTTAAGTACCATCCTGAGCAGACTCACATTCTCGGACACTACTTGACCATTATGGATCAGTACGTCTGTATTAAGAACACAACCTCATCAACACGACCACTTGATACTGGAGTGTCACAGGGAAGTGTCCTTGGTCCCCTGCTCTTCCTCTTATACATCAATGATCTTCCCAAAGTATCACAACACCTGAAACCTATTATCTTTGCTGACGACACGACTTATGTCATCTCCCATCCTAATCTTGCCTCACTCAACACCATTGTTAACGAAGAGCTACTAAAAATATCAACCTCTATGACTGCTAATAAAGTTATACTTAATACTGACACAACCTTCTTCTATATTATGTTAGGTAAAAGAGCAGGTGTTGCACAACTGAACATTAAGATCGATAACACTCTTATTGCTAAACATAATGAGGGCAAAGTCCTGGACCTACACCTCGACAGTAACCTGAAATTCAGCACCCATATCCAACACATAACAAAAAAAGTATCCAAAACGGTTGGGATCCTCTCTAAGATACGTTACTACGTGCCACAATCAGCCCTACTGACACTATACTATTCACTCATCTATGTCTTCAAGCAGGCACTGGACAGGCACCTAAAGTCGGTACCTGACCAGTCAGGCTGTGGCTCGTACGTTGGACTTCGTGCGGCCAGCAGTAACAGCCTGGTTGATCAGGCTCTGGTCCAACATGAGGCCTGGTTACAGACCGGGCCGCGGGGGCGTTGACCCCTGGAATTCTCTCCAGGTAAACTTCAGGTAATCCCTACCTCACCTATGCTGTTTGTTCCCGGGGATCAACAGCAACAACCCATCTATATCCAATAATAACCCAACAAAAAGCTGCAGTAAGAATTATCACGCAATCCAATACTAGGCAACCCCCCCCCCACTCTTCAAAGATCTAAACTTACTGTACAGAACATCCACACTTACTACTGTGCAACCTACATTTACAGAACCATAAAACACTTTCTTGATAGTTGTGACAGGACACACAGACACAATACTAGACACAAAAATTTCTGACATTCCCCGTGTCCGGCTAAATCTATACAAAAATTCAATGTACATGAAAGGGCCTAAAATCTGGAACTCCCTGCCTGAAAACTCTAGAACTGCAGACTCAACAACCATTTTCAAAACTACCGTTATAAAACATCTTATCGCCCTAACACGCCCCATCAACAACTATCAAAACCATGTACACATCCAAAACAAAATAGACTTACTCTCGATATCTGTGATTCCCCCTAATTTACACTTACACTTACTGAAATGACTGTAAACATAAAATTCCTAATATATCTATTGCCCAAAAGTTTGCCTAGGAAACTCTCCCGGTATAGAAGCTTTAATAGAAACAGTGTATCATGTCAAGACTGTGTCAATTAAGAGTAAGAATTAGGATTAGTCTGCCCGAAATGCTTAGGCCTGCTAGTGGCCATCCTTGTAATTAACATTTTAAAATATGTAAACCACACATTGTAAACTTTGCAAGGAAATAAACATTTATTTATTTGTTTATTATTATAATGAAGGAGTAGTCAAGAATTACTCCAAGTAGCACTCCAGTCATGATCATTTTTAATTGCAGTGCAAACAGTAGTAATACAGTTGTGAACTTGAATAACTATCTAATAACACGTCCCTCCATAACGGGGATCTTAGGGAATATTCTTCTAAATTTCAGAACCCAAAACTACATCTTTGCGGCAGATATACGAATAAGTAAATCATTCCTCAATGAAAGATTACAGTGAACGGCCAGGGACTACACTAGGTTTCTATGCTAACTGATCCCAGTGATCCTGAAAACCCTGTAAAGTTGTAACGCGTTCCATTCGACGCTACTTTGAGCATCATTCTGCTCAAGGCTGCTACAATGTTCACTTGCTTATTTCTAGGAGTCCATACAAAGAAAGCGTGAGAAGGCAATTCACGTAGACAACTTGCGAGGGGTAGCACAAAAGGAAATAAAATTGTTATTGACCCGATACTGAGACCAACAAGATAGGCCTCTGGGGGAATGGAAAAGTAACTCCCAAACCCTGTAACAGGAAATCACAAGTGATTTTCCAAGGTTCACGTGAAGTCACGAGGTTCAGCAACATACTAGGCTAAGATTGGGACACTGTAGCAGGTAATTGAAATATTCTCCACGTTTTACATATTACCAATAAGTAACTAACTAAAATTAGCCTATATTCAAAGGTTTCCAAGTGTTATGATCTTTTGGAACTCATTTCGCCGATTGCCATAATGTGCATTCTGCATGTTTTTTGTTTCTTCTTGCACGAGTCTGAATCCAGTTTACTACTTTGACATCATCGAGAATGAGCTCAAAATTATTTGTCTAACTGACCCACACATGTTGCCCTTGTAACATGTGTGGGCCAGTTGCAACATGTGTGGTGATCTGTTCTTAGCTCAGAGAGGACGTGTCTAGGGTTCTCTGTGGACTGAACCACTTTTGCTGTGAAGTGAACCAAGATGCCCCCTATTGAGCAGCTTTACCAGCAGCTTAAGGAGGAATTGAGGGTAGCGAAGCTTGAGATACGGCGATTGACGGAGGAAAACAAGAGGATTCGTAGTAGTCCTCCTGTTGTGAGTCCTCAGGTCAGGAAGGGAACCTGGGCAGTGGCCGGACAGCATGGGACGAAGTTGAAGATCAAGAAAACGAATGGAGAGGTAGTAACGACGAAGAAGAAAGAGACTGCTGTGGAAACTTCGAACTCCTTTTCTGTGCTACCAGACGAATGTGAGTCGACTACTGGGAACGTCACGACGAACGGCACCAAGGAAGGTAAAAGCATTGTTGTTGTTGGGGATAGCCAAGTTAGATATATGGATAGGGCCTTCTGCTTGAAAGATAGGAGTAGGAGACAGAGGGTTTGCTTTCCTGGGGCTGGGATGGAAGACATTGTTAGCCGGCTTGACAACATCATGCATGGTAATGGGATCAATCCTATTATCTGCCTCAGTGCTGGAGGCAATGATGTAGCCAAGCGTAGAAGTGAGGATTTAGTTAGTAGGTATAAGGCAGCAATAGACATCATTAGGAAGAAGGGAGGGAGCCCTGTTATATGTGGCATTTTGCCAAGAAGAAGTGTTGGAAATGAATGGCTGTCCAGAGCGATTGGTATAAATTGCTGGCTGGACAAACACTGTAAGGATAATGCAGTCCCATTCATTGACAACTGGGACCACTTCTATGGCCGAAATGACATGTATGCCAGGGATGGGGTTCACTTATCCAGGGAAGGTGTAGGATTTCTCGCTAGCTCAGTTGAGGATGTTGTTAGGGCTTTAAACTAGGATTAGTTAGAGGTATGGGTTTAGGAATGGTAAATATTGAGGGCCAAAATATTGATATCATAAATCCTAACAATAACAGTAATGATAGTAACAGAAATTGTGTAAAACAAAAGCTGAAAAAGGTTCACAAGAAGATACATATCAATGTATTTTATACTAACTCTCGAAGCGCCAGAAATAAAATTAACGAATTACGTTTGGTAGCATGTGCTGGGAACTTTGATGTCATTGCAATAACTGAAACATGGTATAATACCAAGAGTCGGGATATGATTGCTGAGTGTCATATTCAGGGGTTTAAGTTGTTCCATGTAGACAGATATAATGGGAAAGGGGGTGGAGTTGCATTGTATGTACGAGAAAATGTAAATTGTTGCATAAAAACAGGCATAAAAATAGATGGATCATTAACAGAATCTATTTGGGTAGAGTTTCTAGAAGGTCAAGAAAAACTGATTGTAGGTGTAATATACCGACCTCCAGGCTTGGATCAAGATAGAGGGAGACTTCTTTGGGACGAAATTGTTAGAGCTTCTAGACACAATAACGTAGTGATAGTAGGGGATTTTAACTTTAGTCAAATTGACTGGACTTCTTTGACCGGTAATCTGGAGTCCAGTGACTTTATGGAAGTAGCTCAGGACTGTTTTCTGAAGCAGTGTGTGACGGAGCCTACCAGAGGTAATAATTTGCTCGACCTAGTCTTGTCAAATAAAGAAACCCTTGTAAATAATCTGGAGATCACTGAAGAGCTTGGCGCAAGTGATCACAAATCCATTACTTTTAATATTACATGGGAGTACGAGAATAGGGATAATACGGTAAAAGTTCCTGATTTTCGTTCTGCCGATTATATTGGACTTAGAGAACACCTGTCTAATCTCGACTGGGGTAATCTAGCTAACGATTACGATGGGATCTGCGTTTATGATTTTTTCTTAATAATGTACAACGTGCACAGAGTATATTTATTCCCCAGAGAGAATTTAGGTCAAATAATAATGATCCCAAATGGATTAACAGGAGGCTAAAACATCTATTAGGGGAGAAAAGAGGAATTTATAGGCGCATCAAAAGAGGAGATGTTAACCTTATTGACCAATATGTTCAGTTGAAAAGAGAAGTAAAAAAGGGATTAGAAAGGCTAAACGTGACTATGAGATTAAGGTTGCTAATGAATCAAAGACTAATCCAAAAGGGTTCTTTCAAGTGTATAGGACGAAGGTGAGGGAAAAGGTAGGACCTCTGAAAATTGGGAATGGACAGCTGACGGATAACGAACTGGAAATGTGTTCTCTATTTAATGACTATTTTTGTCAGTCTTTACACAAGAAGACGTAAATGAGATTCCAGAAATTAACAATTATTCAGTTCCTGAAGAATTCAAGTTAACTAATATTACTGTCACGAGGGACATGGTTATCAAACAGATAGATAAACTGAAGCAAAATAAGTCCCCGGGACCCGACGAGTTGTTTTCCAGGGTACTTAAAGAATGCAAGATGGAACTTAGTCAGCCATTAACGAATGTGTTTAATACGTCCATCCTAACTGGTATTGTGCCAGAGATGTGGAAGATAGCTAATGTAGTTCCTATATTCAAATCAGGGATAAGTCAATTCCATCAAATTACCGTCCAATAAGCCTCACATCTATAGTAGGCAAATTATTAGAATCAATTATAGCTGATATTATTAGAAGTCACCTTGAAGAACATAATTTGATTAATGAATCTCAGCATGGGTTCACGAGAGGTCGTTCCTGCCTAACAAATTTACTGACGTTTTTCAATAAAACATTTGAGGCAGTAGACAGTGATAAAGAATATGATATAGTTTACTTGGATTTCAGTAAGGCCTTCGATAGAGTACCTCACAAGAGACTCTTAAGAAAGGTGGCAGCTCATGGTATAGGAGGTAAAGTTCTAGCATGGATAGAGGCATGGCTTACCAATAGAAAGCAGAGTTTCCATTAATGGGGTCAAATCTGAATGGGGATTAGTCACTAGTGGCGTTCCACAAGGATCAGTTTTAGGCCCATTGTTGTTCATAATTTACATAAATGACCTTGATGAAGGAATTGCAAGTGACATGAGTAAATTTGCTGATGATACAAAAATAGGCCGTATGATTCATTCTGAGGAGGATACCAGTGAACTCCAGGAGGATTTGGACAAATTAATGTCTTGGTCTGAAAAGTGGCAGATGAAGTTCAATGTGGACAAGTGTAAGGTACTAGTCCTTGGTAACGAAAATATCCCTCGAATTTATAAACTAGGTGAAGTAGAGCTTGATCATACAGAATGTGAAAAGACTTGGGAGTCATGGTAAGCAGGAATTTAAAGCCAAGACAACAGTGCCTAAGTGTGCGCAATAAGGCTAACAGATTACTAGGATTTATTTCAAGAAGTATAAGCAACAGAAGTCCAAAAGTTATTTTACAGCTCTATACATCACTAGTGAGACCTCATTTGGATTATGCAGCTCAGTTTTGGTCTCCTTACTACAGGATGGATATAGATTCATTGGAGAACATACAAAGAAGAATGACTAAAATGATTTACAGTATAAGAAATCTCCCGTATGAAGATAGACTTAGAGCGTTGAATCTCCACTCTCTGGAGAGACGTAGAATGAGGGGAGATATCATCGAGGTGTACAAGTGGATGATGGGCATAAACAAAGGAGATATTAATAAAATACTGAGGATATCGAACCAAGTAAGAACCAGAAATAACGGATTTAAATTGGATAAATTTAGATTTAGAAAGGACATAGGCAAGTACTGGTTTTCGAACAGAGTTGTAGATGCGTGGAACAATCTTCCGAGTACTGTGATAGAGGCTAGGACATTGGGTGGCTTTAAAAAGAGATTGGACAAATATATGAGTGGGAGGGGCTGGGTTTGATTGGTGTCGTGAGTACGGGAATAAATTCTTAGGTAGTGGTGGTTTTGATATGGACCTGCCTTGTATGGGCCAGTAGGCCTTCTGCAGTGTTCCTCCATTCTTATGTTCTTATGTTCTTATGATTTACAATTTGAATATTCAATGCCTTCTTCAATCACAGTGAAGACAGTACTGTTTCCTCTCTCACACCTGTTGTTTCGTCCGATTGAACGGGAATAAATGGTATAAAATACTGATACTATGGAAAAATTGACAAATTCATTAAAATGCGATCCTTTATTGACTATGTTTCGCCCACACAGTGCGCTTTATCAAGTCACAAACAGATCTACTTGAGCAGAGGACGTGAGTATATATAGGGAGAATATTGACGTGGAGGGACAGGTGAGGAATATTGTTTATTCCTGCCCGGAATAAACATAAGAACATAAGAACATAAGAATGGAGGAACACTGCAGAAGGCCTACTGGCCCATATAAGGCAGGTCCTTATCAAAACCACCACTACCTAAGAATTTACTCCTGTACTCACGACACTAATCAAACCCAGCCCCTCCCACTCATATATTTGTCCAATCTCTTTTTAAAGCCACCTAAGGTCCTAGCCTCTATCACCCTAATCATAAGAACATAAGAACATAAGAACATAAGAAAGGAGGAACACTGCAGCAGGCCTGTTGGCCCATACTAGGCAGGTCCTTCACAATCCGTCCCACTAACAGAATATTTGCTAAACCCAATTTTCAAAGCTCCCCAAGAAATAAGTTTTGAAAAATTTACCCACTCATGGGGTCCCACTCAAACCAAACCCCCTTCCTCATGAATTTATCCAACCAAATTTGAAACACCCAAGGTCCAGCTTAAAAACCCCTACTAGGCAGACTGTTCCATTAAAAAACCCCTTTTTCCAAAAAAACTTTCCTATACCCTTTTCTAAATCAAACTTATCTAACTTGAATCCATTATTGCGGGTTCTCGGAGAGAACCCTCAAGACCTTTTTTTAACCCCCTTTTGTTAAACCCATTTTCCACGATACCTCGACTGCCCTCATTCTACGTCAAAGTGAATGAAATTTTTGGGGTTTTAAATCTTCCGTAAGGAAGATTTAAGCTATTTTTAAATTTTATATTCTACGCGAATTTTTTTTAACGAATTTATGTCCATTTTTAATATGGAGACCAGAACTGAGCGCGTAACTAGGGGGCCCTTTACTAATGATGTATAAAGCTGTAATATAACCTCGGGACCCTAACACTTGATAAAAACCCAGAACTATTTCCATTACGTCGCTGGGCATTGCTGTCTGGTTTAAGGTTTCCCCTTTTCCTACCCCCCAAGTCCTTTCGCAATCTGTAGGCTAAGCTTTCGTTATTTAACTTTTAAGTGCTTGGGTTATGGGCACCCTTGGTTCAGAACCTTGATTTTTTCTACATTGAACTGATCGCCACTTTTTTGACCAGAATTGTTTGTTAAAACTTCCTAAATTTTATGACATCAAAGGAATAATTATCCCACCTATCTTTTGTCGTCGAATTTTTCAATCATATAATTCCTCATCAAGGTATTTTAAAATTATAAAAACAACCGACTGATCCCCCGAGGAACACCACTTGAAAAATCCCCATTCGGATTTAACCCCCTTTATAATTTGCTCATTTGGGAGCAACTGATCCAACAGCACTTTTCCCCCAAAGCCATGAGCGCCACCCCTTTTAAAAGTTCTGGTGGGACTCACAAAAACCTTACTAAATTAAAAAACAATATCGAATTTTTTTATGTGCCAGCCCAAAAGCTTTACTGAAGAAGGTTAAAAAAAGATAGGCAGGAAGGCCCCTCGTGAATCCATGGGGTATATTAATCAAATTAGGGTTATTAGATTTCTAATAATATCAGCTATAATTGACTCTAGAAATTTTCCACTTGAGGTCGGGCTTTTTGGGGGGTAGTTTGACGGTAGTGATTTTCCCCTGTTTAAAATAGGAATTACATTAGCCATCTTCCACATATCAGACATACACCTGTTTAAAAATAAATTAAAAATGTTAGATTTTGGTTCAGAGTTCCTTTTTCACCCAAAACCCCTTGAAAAAAGCTCTCAGGCCCCCGGGATTTATTTTGTTTGTCGGGCCAGCTGTTTTTAACATTTCGCTAGTGACTTTATATTACATAATTTATCTTCTTTCCTCTGTAAAATTAATTACTGGGGTATTATTAATGTCGGGGGAGTTTCCCAACATTTGATGAGGTATTTTTCAAAACTTGTCTAACCTATAGACAGATCTATTTCCACTTGGGGGGTTTGTCCGCTTGACCGCCACCACTATCCACCTCTTCTGTCATCGTGATTAAGCCCCAACATCATCGGGCTGAGGGACTTTTCCCAAACCTCCCTCCTTATACTTTTCCCTTTGTATTGAACGGGTGGGCCACATATGGCAAACGTTTCATAAGTTTCCAATTTTAAAAGATTGCAGGGCAAAGGGGTATTTTTATTGACGAAAAATTTCACCAAAAGTAGGTTTTCAGTCAGATACAGGGGAAAATTTAATGAAATAAAGATGTTTTAACATCCATCGACCTTGAGAAAAGATTTGAGGGGGCAGTCCTCGCCGGGAGAAGATTTCACTAAGTCTGGAACAATATGAAGTTGAAGCATGAGAACGGAGTTTTAAATATGCGAAGGTGAGGGGAAGATCTCGAAGACGTTGGGGGACGGATCCGCTATAGGAAGGGCAGGTTCGGAACCAACCCCTTCCACCAAATAGCAGATCCGAAAAGAAGGGAAGATGCCCTTTTTTGACGGGATCCATTGGCCGGGTGTCTGGCAGATTTTAAAAAAAAAAAACCCAAAAGTGAAAAAAAATGGTAAACCGGGGCCCCCTTTGCCAAAAACACCCGGCGTTGCACATGTTTTTCAACCCCCCCGGGCTATTGTTTTCCTTTAACGAAGAAGCAAGATTCAAGATTTTAAGAAGATTGAGAAACAAATATGGAGTTTTTATTAAAAAGTTTCCCAAAAGTGGCTTCATGTCCAAAAAAAGCGAAAGGGGAAGGAGAGGAGGAGGGGAATCAGTCCCCAGCCGGGAACGAGGGTTTTCACCCATCACTTGTAAATACAGCAAAGGCCGGGGAAGGGCTTATGTACTGAGTCAGGCTGAGAGAATGATTACCCAAACCCCCCATTCCTTACCCATTTCGCTTTGTATTAGACGGAAGCACTTGGCGAGACGTTTTCATTAAAGATTCCCCTATGTACAAGGGCTGTCTTCAACTTTTCGGCTTTTGAAAACCCCTTATCACAGCAAATTAAGAGCACTGCAGAACGGAGCCACAGGCCCATCAGACAGGTCCCTAAACCCAAAAACCCCTTAACAAAAATTTTTTACCCAACCATTTTTAATGTCACCAAACAATAATTTGAAACCCTTTTTAACTCAGGGGGAAATCCCATTAAATTCAACCAATCTCAGCTTTTTTTATCTATCCAAATTTGAAGTTTAATTGGGTTTTACCTTTAATAACCCTTTCCAGGGACACCCAACCGGCATGGTATAATACCTTGGAAAGATACCGACAAATTTTAATTTAAAAACAGTTGGGATCTTTTTTGATGAAACGTTTTTTCCAAAGTAGGGTTCTTCATATAACAGGGGGGGCAGTAGGAAATGTGTAATCAGTCCATCTACCTTGATAAAAAATTTTTAGGTGGCAGTCCCCCAGCCGAGAAGAGTTTTTTTCCATAGTCTGGGAAAAAAGCAGACTATGGAGCAAAAACCCTTTTTCCTTATCAACATCAAAGTTTTTTCCAGCCGTGCCCCAAAACCCCAGCAAACACCCTATTTAAAAAAAAAAGTTTTCCCCCCTTATCCTACCGTTTTTGAGAGTTATTAACATTCGCATTTCCTCCCGCTGGTTTATAATTTGATCGACCATTTTTTTTCCCCTCGACCCAATTTTCCGATCATCATTTTTTTTTTTTTCCCATATTTATTTTCAGATCTATCATTTATTTTCCGATCGACCATTTTTTCCCGATTTTATCATTTATTTTCCCTCCC
>WNWK01021865.1:0-33485 GCA_009830355.1 Cherax destructor | reverse complement strand
GAAACAAGTTAGCATGTATTACACCCGGGATGGTGGGAACACAATGTTAGCATGTATTACCCCTGGATGATGTGGAACACAATGTTAGCATGTATTAAACCCTGGATGATGTGGAACAAATGTTAGCATGTACTACACCTTGGATGGTGGGAACACAATGTTAATGTATTACACCGGGATGGTGTGCAAAAAAGTTAGCATGTATTCCCCCTATATAATGTGGAACACAATGTTGTATGTATTCACCCTGGATGGTGGGAACACAATGTTAGCATGTATTACCCTGGATGATGTGCAAACAATGTTAGAGTATTACACCTATATAATGGGAACACAATGTTAGTATGTATTACACCCGGGATGGTGTGGAAAAAATGTTAGCATGTACTACACCCTGGATGTGGAACACAATGTTAGCATGTATTACCCGGATGATGTGGAACACAATGTTAGAGTACTAACTTGGATGGTGGGCACAATGTTAGCATGTATTACACCCGGGATGGTGTGCAACACAATGTTAGATTAAAAACTATAAATTTTGGAGCACAATTTTAAATGTATTACACCCTGGAGGGTGTGCAACACAATGTTAGCATGTATTACACCCTATATAATGTGGAACACAATGTTGTAATTACACCCTGGATGGTGTGGAACACAATGTTAGCAGTATACCCCCTGGATGGGGGGGAACACAATGTTACATGTATTACACCCTGGATGGTGTGCAACACAATGTTAGCATGTATTACACCCGGGATGGTTGGAACAAATGTTTAGCATGCATTACACCATGGATGGTGTAAAACACAATGTTAGCATGTATTACCCCCCTGTATGAGGGGGAACACAATGTTGGGCATGAAATTACACCCTGGAGGGGGGAACAAATGTTGCATGTTTCCCCCGGGAGGGGTGGGGAAAAAAATTTTACATTTTACACCCTTTTTTTGGGGGGAAACAATGTTACATGTTTCCCCCTGGATGTTGGAACAAAGTTGATTTTACCCCGGGGGATGGTGGGAACAAAATTTTACAATTCACCCGGGGTTTTTAACCCAAAAAAGTTACAGTTTAACCCTGTTGAGGGGGAAACAATGTTAGCATGTCCCAACCCTGGGGGTTTTGGGGGGAAAAATTTAGCATGTATTCCCCCGGGGGATGGGTGCCCAAAAGTTACTTTATTACCCCCCTGGAGGGGGCGGCAATTTCTTATTCCCCTTTTGGATAGGGGGAAAAATTTAGCATGTTTTAAACCCGGGAGGGTGTAAAAAAATTTTTGGGGTGTATTACACCCCGTTTGAAAAAATTTTCTTAAACCCCGGGATGGTGGGGAACACAATTTAGCTGTTTTACCCCCGGGATGGGTGCAACACTTTTCATGTTTTAACCCCTGGGTTAAAAATGTTAGTGTATTACCCCTGGATGGTGTGGAACACAATGTTAGCATGTATTCCCCCTGGATGATGGGAACACAAATGTTAATGTCTACACCCGGGAGGGGTGTGGAACACAATGTTAGCATGATTCCCCCCTGGATGGTGTGAAAAACCAATGTTAGTTTTTACACCCGGGGGGGGTGTGAAAGAAAATTTGGCATGTATTACCCCGGGGGATGGTGTGGAAAAAAAGTTAGCAGGGGAATTACCCGGGGATGGGGGGGAAAAAACAATGTTAGCATGTATTACACCCTGGATGGTGTGGAACCAAAAGGCATGTATTACCCCGGGGGATGGTGTGGAACACAATGTTAGCTTTTATTAACCCGGATGGTGTCCCCGTTAGCATGAAAAAAACCCCCTTTTGGTGGTGTCAACACAATTTTAAATGTATTACACCCTGGATGGTGTGCAACAAATGTTAGCATGAAATTAACCCCGGATGGGGGCAACACAATGTTATTTTTAAAACCCCCCCGGGATGGTGGGAACACAATGTTAAGTATTATACCCTGGATGGTAAAAAAGAAATGTTAGCATGTATTACCCCGGGGGATAGTGGGAACACAATGTTAGCTTTATTATCCCGGGGGATGGTGTGCAAGACAACATTCTTCATTCCAGAATGCTGAAAAAGGCTGCCCCCAAACAAATTTTTTTCCCCCATAAGGAATTATGTAAAATTAGATTAGTCCATTTCCCCCCCCCAAAAATACATTTAAAAAAAGAAATTTAAAAAAAAACTTAAAAAAAAAGGGGGCGAGTTTGGAGTTTTGAATAGCGGGGGGCCACTGTTTTAATTTGCCATTTTCCACTTGTCTGGTTTTTGCCGTTTGTAATATATTGAATAGATTTCCAAAGTTTTAAAAAATTTCCCCTTTTTTTCCCCCTTTTTTTTAAAACTTTTAAAAAACAGTTCATCGGGGCCCCCCGGGTTTGTTAATTTTTTAATTTTTTCTATTTGTCTGAGGCCCCCGTCACTAGTTACCCCAATCGAGAAGTTTATTATCTTCCTTTTTCCACATAATTTATTATTTCTGGAATTTCATTTAGTATCTTCCTGAGAAAAAAATGAGAGGAAGTAAGTATTGAAAAAATTTTACACCCCGAACTGCGCTCTGAAAAATCATATTGGGAAAAAAAACCACCTACCTGACCCATAGTCAGGTCATCCCAATTAGCCCACCTAGGTAATTTCTCAACCCCATGAAGTCGGGTAAGCTTTTAAAAAATTTGGGAAAAGAGACTTTTTTTTAGTTATCTGGGGAATCCCATGATACAGTGGACCCCCCCCTAATGATCAAAATTCATTCCCGAAGCCCGCCCAAGTGCCATTACCGAAGGGTTTCCCCTTTAAAAAAAAATGTCACATAGGTTATTTTTTTTTTATAACCCCCCAAAAAAAAACTTCCACAAGCACTTACAATATTACACTTACATAATTGATGATTTCCCCGGGGGGGTCCCCAAACCCGGGGGGGGACTGTACGTTGTCTTTGTGAGAGTCACTTTATAGCTTCTGGCTTTCTCCTACCTATATGTTGTCATTATTGATTCACGTTATTACTGGGCTTGTCGTTTCTTCTACTGAAACAGCGTAATTGAGTTTGCCACCACTTCCACATTTTCCCCTTTTTATTACGGCTTGCAAGCCAGTGTTTGTCTCCCCAAAAATTTCAAAATTTTAGCGGCTTCCCCCAAAAATTTCGAAGAAAGTTTTGGGGGGGCCACTTATGAGAGAATAGGTCTGAGGGACCCCCCGGGTTTTGTGGGGTTTTTTTTTTTTAAAAAAGGGGTTTTTTTAAACTTTTTCGTTTTTTTTGAATCATAAACTGGCTCGTGTTTCGTAAAGTATTAACCTGTCTCCGCCCCCGTCTGCGGGACGCCCCCCCCGTGAAGCGTTGTATACCTGAAAGAACCCTTTTGGGTTAGTCTTCGAATCCCTTGCGACCTTAGCCTCATAATCCCTTTTTGCTTTTCTTATTCCTTTTTTATTTCTCTCTTAATTGAAAATATTGATTTCTTATCTGTCCATCCCTCTTTTGATACGCCTATATATCCCTCTCTTTTGACCAATGAGATGTTTTAATCTATTGTTCATCCATTTAGGATCATTTTTGTTAGATCTAATTTCCCTACTTGGAACAAAAGTTGTCTGGGCAGCTAGAACTATGCTCTGAAAAACGTCATATTGGCAACCAAAACCACCTACCTGACCCATAGTCAGGTCATCCCAATTAGCCCACCTAGGTAATTTCTCAGCCCCATGGAGTCGGCTACACGAAAGTCTGGAACTGAGACTTGATTGCAGTTACCTGGGTAATTCCATGATATATTAAAACTAAGTGATTTGTGATCGCTTTCCCAAGCTCTTCATTAACCTCAAGATTATTAATTAGTGATTCTTTGTTAGCAAGAACCAAATCAAGCAAGTTGCTACCTCTAGTTGGTTCTGTCACAAACTGTTTTAAAAACAATCCTGAACCGTATCAAGAAAGTCACTAGACTCAAGATTACCTGTCACATTGTTCCAATCAATGTGTCTAAAGTTAAAATCTCCCATTAACACAACATTTTCATATCTAGACGCCTTATGAATTTCGTCCCATAGCAGCTTACTGCGCTCCCTATCCAGGCTTGGGGGTCTGTAAATCACACCCAAAATTAATTTTTCACGACCCTCGAGAAACTGTAGCCAAACAGATTCTGTGTCAGCTGTTTCTAATCTTATATCTTGTCTAACACAACAATTTAAATTATCTCTGACATACATCGCCACTCCACCACCCTTCCTGTTGACCCTATCAGTGTGGAATAGTTTGTAACCCTGAATGTTGCACTCGGAAGGCATTTCTCTATCTTTCAGGTTGAACCAGGTCTCTGTTATAGCAATAATATCTATATTACCTGCACTTGCAAGTAATCTTAGCTCATCTATCTTATTTCTTAGACTCCTACTATTTGTATAGTAAACCTCAAGGGAGCTAGTCACTGTGCCCTCTACTATCTCTCTTTGTTTGTTGATCAATTGTTTTGCATTTACAAACAACTTTATTTTGAATCTTATCTTTTAAACATAACCATGAGGTATCCTGGAAATATCTGCTGTTTCCAGGCCTAATACCACAGCCTGATTGTTTCCCACAAACACCCATACCTCTATAATCTATCAGTTTAAAGTCCTAGACAAGTCTCCAATGACCCCCTCAATCGAATTGGCTAATGCAACCACTCCAGCCCCAGAGAGATGAACCCCATCCCTTGCATACATATCACGTTTGCCATAGAATTTGTCCCAGTTATCAATGAATGGAATTGCAAGTTCCTTGCAGTACCTGTCTAGCCAGCAATTTATACCAATTGCCCTAGACATCCATTCATTGCCCACTCCCTTTCTAGGCACGCTCTTTCAAACATTCACAATACTTTTGTTGTGTTTATTGATTGTCACTGAAATAAGTCACCATGCGTCCAAAGAAGCTTCCTAGTGGCACCCCTGTGGTAAAGAGAGTGAGGAACACCATCGAACTGAAGAAAAATTATAGAAAAATATGAGAGTGGTGTACGTGTGAGTGAGCTTGCCAGGATGTACAACAAAAACAAGTCTAGTATCGGCACTATCCTGGCAAAGAGAAATGAGATCAAGGAAGCTAATGTTGCAAAAGGGGTTGATATGTTAACGAAAAAGAGATCGAAAACAGTGGATGAGGTTTAGAAGTTGTTGATGGTGTGGATAAACAATAAACAGATAGCAGGTGATAGTATTTCCACGGCGATAATTTGTGAAAAGGCAAGGCAGTTGCACGCAGATCTAGTCAAGACAATGCCTGGAACCAGTGGCGAGGCGAGTGAATTTAAAGCCAGCAAAGGCTGGTTTGAGAGGTTTAAGAAATGTAGTGGCATACACAGTGTTGTGAGGCATGGTGAGGCAGCCAGCTCAGACAAACGTGCAGCTGAAAAATTTGCGAGTGAATTTAAGGGATTCGTAGAGGCTGAAGAATTCCTCCCCCAACAAGTGTTTAATTGTGATGAAACAGGCCTGTTTTGGAAGAAAATGCCCAATGGGGCCTTCATTACTCAGGAGGAAATGGCACTGCCAGGACACTAGCCTGTGAAAGACAGGCTAACTCTCATGATGTGTGCCAATGCCAGTGGTGATTTTAAAGTGAAGCCTTTACTGGTGTATCACACAGAAAATCCCAGAGCCTTCAAGAAACACAATGTTAACAAGAATAATTTGTGTGTGCATTGGAAGGCTAACACTAATGCATGGGTCACTACGGACTTTTTCAAGGAATGGTTGACTGGAGTGTTTGGCCCTAGTATGAAGAAATACCTCCTGAAAAAGAAATTGCCATTCAAGTGCCTCCTGGTACTGGACAATGCTCCTGCTCATCCTCACAACTTGGAAGAGTTGTTGTCTGACAAGTTCAATTTCATCAGAGTGAAGTTCTTGCCTCCTAACACCACTCCTCTCAACCAGCCCATGGACCAGCAGGTCATTGCAAACTTCAAGAAACTGTACACCAAAGCAATGTTTCAGAAGTGCTTTGATGTGACCTCGGACACAAAGTTGACCCTAAAAGAGTTCTGGAAAGATCACTTCAATATCGTGCATTGCATAGGCCTTATAGGTAAGGCTTGGGAGGGAGTGACTTCCAGGACTTTGAACTCTGCTTGGAGACCACTGTGGCTGGATTGTGTTGAAAAGAGGGATTTTGAAGGATTTGAGGCTGACCCTGACTACCCTGTGCCTGTTGTGGAAGATATTGTGGCATTGGGGAATAGGCTGGGGTTGGAGGCGAGTGGTGAGGATGTGGAATAGTTGGTGGAGGAGCACAGGGTAGAGCTAACAACTGAAGAGCTGCAAGAGCTGGAACTGGAACAGCATCAGTCCAGAGCTAAAGGTTATTGCTTCACAGGAGGAGGGAGAGAGAGAGAAGGAGGTGCCTTCTTCAGTGCTTAGAGATGTGTACAAAGTGGAATGAGCTGCAGACATTTGTTGAAAAACACCACCCTCAGCAAGCTGAAATGAGCCATCTGTGCAACCACTTCAGTGACAGAGCCATGTTGCACTTCAGGAAAATATTAAACAGGCGCCAGAAACAGAGGACTCTGGACAGGTATTTTGTGCGACAGGGTTCTAGTGACTCTCAAGCTGGTCCTAGTGGCATTAAAAGACCAAGAAGGGAAGTAACCCCAGAGAGGGACTTGTTACCTGAAGTCCTTTGAGGGGATTCCTTCCAAACACTAACACACTCCCCCTGTCATCCTCCCTATCATCCAGATGCCTGCAACTCTTCAATAAAGGTAAGTAAATGTTATTTATTCATCTGTTTTGTATTATTTAGTATTAAAATGTATTTTTTGTGAATATTTTTGGATGTCTGGAACGGATTAGTTGTATTTACATTATTTCTTATGGGAAATAAGGTTTCGAATTGCAAACTTTTCGTGTAAAGAACTAGCTCCTGGAATGGATTAAGTTCATTAGTTGAGGGACCACTGTACATTATTTAGGTATGCATACTGGTCAGAGAGCCCATCGTAAGTCTGAGTCGTCGGTAAACGAGTACGTCACTAAGTGAGGAGAGGCTGTATTTCTAGACACTAGTATGTGACCAAGGCAGGTGAAAATGTTCACCTATCATTGTGTTTGTGACTATTTGAGTACTATTTCAGTGCCTAATATAAGTGTCAGAAACATTGGCTATAAAATCACAACAATTACTACAAATTGTAATTCTTCTTCTTTCAACACGTCGGCCGTTTCCCACTGAAGCGTGGTGGCCCAAAAGGAAAAACGAAAGTTTCTCCTTTTACATTTACTAATATATACAGGAGAAGGGGTTACTAGCCCCTTGCTCGCGGCATTTTAGTCGCCTCTTACGACACGCATGGCTTACGGAGGAAGAATTCTGTTCCACTTCCCCATGGAGAAATTGTAATTATCAGAACATAAAAATAATTGATGAGGGAAAAAGGGTGAGTGGAGCACTTCGGAGTCTGTGGAGACAAAGAACTTTGTCCATGGAAGTAAAGAAGGGAATGTATGAGAGTATAGTTATACCAACACTCTTATAGGGTGAAGCATGGGTGATGAATGTTGCAACGAGGAGAAGGCTGGAGGCAGTGGGGATGTCATGTCTGAGGTCAATGTGTGTGTGAATATAATGCAGAGAATTCGGAGTTTGGAAATTAGGAGGAGGTGCGGGATTACCAAAACTATTATCCAGAGAGCTGAGGAGGGGTTGTTGAGGTGGTTCGGACATGTAGAGAGAATGGAACGAGACAGAATAACTTCGAGAGTGTATAAATCTGTAGTGGAGGGAAGGCGGGGTAGGGGTCGGCCTAGGAAAGGTTGGAGGAGGGGTAAAGGAAGTTTTGTGTGCGAGGGGCTTGGACTTCCAGCAAGCATGTGAGCGTATTTGATAGGAGGAATGGAGACAAATGGTTTTTAATACTTGACGTGCTGTTGGAGTGTGAGCAAAGTAACATTTATGAAGGGATTCAGGGAAACGGCAGGCCGGACTTGAGTCCTGGAGATGGGAAGTACAGTGTCTGCACTCTGAAGGAGGGGTGTTAATGTTGCAGTTTTATAACTGTAGTGTAAAGCACCCCTCTGGCAAGACAGTGATGGAGTGAATGATGATGAAAGTTTTTCTTTTTTGGGTCACCCTGCCTTGGTGGGAATCGGCCGATGTGTAAATAAAAAAAATAAAAAAAAAATAATATACTGTAAATTACAAAAAAAATGAGAAAATAAGGTATAGCGGCAACATTTCTGCAAGTGGCAAGACTCCATGTTGCCATCAGGTGAGCATCCAGTGCTGACCCTAACATTTTTTACTGGTCTCATTACACAGAAAATTGCCCTCTTTATTTAATTTTTTTTTTTCAAAATATTCGGAGCGCAAGCAGTGACAGTGTAGATTTATATTTGGACAGTTAATAAGTTAAAGTGGCCCAGAGCAATAAAATACATACAGTACACTCTTACTTACCTTAAAATATGTGTACATAGTTTTAATGTAGGGTGAGAGGTGAGTAGTATTTATTTGTAGGAAGTCAGGTGTAGGTAGTCGGTGGGTGTAGGTAGTTGGTAGGTGTAGGTAGCCAGGAAGCCACCCTTCACCAGCCCAGAGCAATATTATTACCACGCATCTTGTGCAGACATTCAGGAATCATCCACAAGGGATATTAAACCAAGGAAGTTTTTTTGGGTATGACCAAATGAGAACAAACTGTGAAAAAAATCACATCTGTATTAAAAGACGGAAACATCAAAATGACCTTCATAGAAAACCTGACAGCATTCTGTAACAGATGGGAAAATAAAAGACCTGGGCCAGATGGTGCTATCGCCCCTGGTGCAGATGCTGTCCTGGTAGACAGTGACTGTAAGAATACAGAAATGAAAGTTGGTGGCCCAGAGGGAGACAGGAGCTCTAGTGCTGGGTAAACAGGTGTAGACAAGGACATGCAAACACCAAAGTTACAAACTAGCAATAGCACTGGAGATAGTAAACAAGGGGATGCCCCAAGGAATAGTGAAGATAAAATACCAGAAAATACTGGTGAAGGCACCATTGTTAGTACAAGTGCTGTAGATAGTAAGGAAACAGAAAAACACGCAAATTCTATGCCTTAGGTATCTGCAGGCATGGAATATCTGAAAAAAAAATGGATAGGATGTGCAACTTTGACCACCCCAGAATATGCCATGCCCATATGACAACAGGAAAATTCAACCTTTCTTCCTGTAAGTTTTTCCACCCTGAAATGTGTCGCTCTTCAGTTCAGGAAAAACAATGCTATAACTTATATTGTCAGGCACACCACCCTTTGAGGGTTGGTCACGTAGATGTACGTCATAACACTTGGGGTCGGTCATGTACTTATACACGTAAATTCTAGCGCCTTCAAATCAAGCGGGAGAAAGCTGGTGAGAGCATGGGTCTGTGTGGTCAGTGTGCGCAGTATAAAAAAAATCGTGGAGCCAGTGGTGTATTGTTGGAATGCCATTTCAGTATGCTTTGCTCACCATGCCTCGTGGTAAGCAACACCTCACTCCTTGGTGAATTGGGACTCTTTTCTTGCCAAGTGACAGTTCAAACACAGATGGAAGTGTCAATGAAGAATTTCAGGGTTTTGAGGAGTTTGTGACCGAAAATAAGGAACATAATACAGTGGACCCCCGAGTAGTCGGTTTCAGCAGAAAGCAACCACCACTATCACACAAACAATGTGCATAATTTATAAATAAGAAACATTTACACTTTAATTTATAAATAAGAAATATTTACACTTTAATTTATAAATAAGAAATATTCACACTTATATAAATAAGAAATACTTACACTTACACTTGGAGATGGTGGCACAGTACTGCGTTCTTGTCAGTGTCCCTATAATCTCAAACATTGTAGAAGTTAAGTTTTGAGTCGTCATTTTCTATCGATTAATTGCTTAACTTACTTAAGTAAGTAAGTTTATTCAGGTATACACAAATCCAGTTATACATCGATTATCATACATAGCAGCATATGTGTAGAAAACCTAGGATAACCCAAAAAAGTCAGACAGAGTGACTTATTTCCATTGCTACACTTTATCACTGGCTGGTGCTATAGCCTTTATCGACTTGTGAAGCTTCTTTGGACCCATGGTGACTTATTTCACAGTGACAATCACTAAACCACCAAAAAAGACACCAAATGTATTGTGAATGTTTGAAAGAGTACGCTGGGTAATGTTCTCTCAATGGTAAACAATGCTTCACTGGCAGGCGTCCTGTGCAGGAGCGGAGTAGGCGGACAGGTCTAATACGTTACGAAACACGAGCCAGTTTACGATTCTCAAAATTGAAAAAAGCTTACGAAACACGATTTTTACGAAATAAGAACCTTACGAAACTCAGGGGTCCACTGTACGTCATAACACTTGGGGTCGGTCATGTACTTATACACGTAAATTCTAGCGCCTTCAAATCGAGCGGGAGAAAGCTGGTGAGAGCATGGGTCTGTGTGGTCAGTGTGCGCAGTATAAAAAAAATCGTGGAGCCAGTGGTGTATTGTTGGAATGCCATTTCAGTATGCTTTGCTCACCATGCCTCGTGGT
Organism: Cherax destructor; assembly: GCA_009830355.1. Taxonomy (NCBI): domain Eukaryota; kingdom Metazoa; phylum Arthropoda; class Malacostraca; order Decapoda; family Parastacidae; genus Cherax; species Cherax destructor. Next base: position 22,923 of record WNWK01021865.1, on the reverse strand, counting down.
AAGCAACACCTCACTCCTTGGTGAATTGGGACTCTTTTCTTGCCAAGTGACAGTTCAAACACAGATGGAAGTGTCAATGAAGAAGAATTTCAGGGTTTTGAGGAGTTTGTGACTGAAAATAATGAACATAATACAGTGGAACCTCAGGTTATGAATGCCCCACCATGCAAACTTTTCAGGATATGAACAGTCGTTCGGTTGAATTTTTGCTTATGGATACGAATAAAATTTCAGAATGCCAACTTTTCCCTCAAGGGAGGTTCTTTAAATAAATAAATAAATAAAATATTTATTTCTTTGCAAAGGTTACAATGTGTGTTTACATATAATATGATTGTAGCAAAGAAAGCCACTATCATGCCAAGGCATTTCAGGCAGACTTAACCTAATACAGTGGTACCTCGACATACGAGCAGCTCCCAACCCGAATAATTATGTAAGTGTATTATTGCAAGTGCATTTGTAAATGTATTTTTGAGGGTCTGGAACGGATTAATCTAATTTACATTATACCTTATGGGAACAAATTCGTTCGGTATCGGCACTCGAACAGCATTCTGAAATGAATTAGGCACATAACTCAAGGTACCACTGCACTTATAGACTACAAGTCTAGACAGGTGAAGAGTGGTAGCGGTTACCAATGTTTTGCTGATGGTGGTGCCAACTACTGGCAGCCTTTTGAAGTTATTTCTCCTTACTGTTATTATTGTACAGGTCTCCCTCAATATTCGTGAGGGTTAGGGGATCAAGAGCCTCGCGAATGTTGAAAAATCGCGAATGTTTGGTACCCCAATACAGTAGACCGTCATTTAGCACGAAATATAGGGTTACGTTCCTGGGAGTCCCCAAAAAGCCAAACAAGTTTTTTTTAGACCAACAGATCTTACAAAAATAAAGTAAATATGTAATTGTAGTTCATTATCGTGATGTATTGTTGTTTTTACTGCTTAAGACTACAAATGTAACAGAAATAATAGTATTTACCTTAAATTGTGGGTGCTGGTATTTGTGGATGATTGTGAAGAGAGTGGAGAGTTATGCTGTGGCCCTACTGGGCTGAGGTGGATAGTACAGGTTCTGAAACTGAAGTCGATGGTTGCACTGAGTGTCTAACTTTAAGTCATTCAGTAAGTCAGTCAAGTCATTCAGTAAGTCAGTCAAGTCATTCAGTAAGTCAGTCATTCAGTAAGTCAGTCATTCAGTAAGTCAGTCATTCAGTAAGTCAGTCATTCAGTAAGTCAGTCATTCAGTAAGTCAGTCATTCAGTAAGTCAGTCATTCAGTAAGTTAGTCAGTCATTCAGTAAGTTAGTCAAGTCATTCAGTAAGTCAGTCAAGTCATTCAGTAAGTCAGTCAAGTCATTCAGTAAGTCAGTCAAGTCATTCAGTAAGTCAGTCAAGTCATTCAGTAAGTCAGTCAAGTCATTCAGTAAGTCAGTCAAGTCATTCAGTAAGTCAGTCAAGTCATTCAGTAAGTCAGTCAAGTCATTCAGTAAGTCAGTCAAGTCATTCAGTAAGTCAGTCAAGTCATTCAGTAAGTCAGTCAAGTCATTCAGTAAGTCAGTCAAGTCATTCAGTAAGTCAGTCAAGTCATTCAGTAAGTCAGTCAAGTCATTCAGTAAGTCAGTCAAGTCATTCAGTAAGTCATTCAGTAAGTCAGTCAAGTCATTCAGTAAGTCAGTCAAGTCATTCAGTAAGTCAGTCAAGTCATTCAGTAAGTCAGTCAAGTCATTCAGTCAGTTAGTCAAGTCATTCATTAAGTCAGTCAAGTCATTCATTAAGTCAGTCAAATCATTCAGTTAGTCAGTCAAATCATTCAGTAAGTCAGTCAAGTCATTCAGTAAGTCAGTCAAGTCATTCAGTAAGTCAGTCAAGTCATTCAGTAAGTCAGTCAAGTCATTCAGTCAAGTAAGTCAGTCAAGTCAGTCAGTAAGTCAGTCAGTCACACAAACTTATGTTTACCTCTTTTTATGTGGACAAAGTAACACTTCTTTACGGCCACGGGTTATGTCTTGTCTAATATCTTTGTTTTCTTCGTTAATTCTAAGACTTAAATGCTTATACCTTTTCTTGCTACTTTGAGCAACACTGGTATGCCTACTGGGCATCATGATTGCTTGGCAGATAGAAGATATAGTAATTTAAAGATCAAAACACAATTCACTCTCTCTCATTCTTCACAAACACAGCTGGCTTGTAGCAGAGGACTTTTTTTTGACGTGTATGAAATACGAATGCTGGGATGGTGGGGTCAGGGGTAGGTGGCTGGGATGGTGGGGTCGGGGGTGGGTGGCTGGGATGGTGGGGTCAGGGGTGGTTGGCTGGGATGGTGGGGTTGGGGGTGGTTGGCTGGGATGGTGGGGTTGGGGGTGGCTGGGGTCCCCCGCTGAACCACAACAAGGAATGGGAATTTGTTCTTCCTTCTTGCAAACTAAGTAAGTTTATTCAGGTATACACAGATACAGTTACAAAGATTATATCATACATAGCAGCATAAGTGTAAAGAACCTAGGATAACCCAAAAAAGTCAGTGACTTATTTCCATTCTGTCTGACTTTTTTGGGTTATCCTAGGTTCTCTACACATATGCTGCTATGTATGATAATCAATGTAACTGTACTCACCTAATTGTGGTTGCAGGGGTCGAGACTCAGCTCCTGGCCCCGTGTATCTGAATAAACTTACAGTTTGCTGGAAGGGAAAACAAATTCCCTTTTCCTCTAAGCACGAGGATTGGGCTTACACTTGAAATCACCTGATGCATTACCGCAAAGGAGCAAGGTGAAGTGATCCTTTGCTGTCTTGAAGCCTGGTGCACTTTTCTCTTGTTGACTGATATAAGTTCATGTTGGCATTTTCTTCCAGAAAACACTTGTCTCTTTAGCATTAAGCCTTAAACTGTCCACACGTAGATATACATTCACGTGCGTAGCTGACCGACTATTTTTAGAAAAAAATAAATTGTTCTTTTTCTTTAAAATGAAGAGTGCATTTTGTTTGTCATTCCCACATGTTGTAATACTGCACACAATGAGTGCACAGACCCATTCTCTAATCTCTAGGCAACTCAGGCTTATCGTGGCAAGGTTAAAAGCATTTGAAAAAAAACGTAGATCTACGTTCGGGGCAGTACGCACGCGAACGTATATCTATGTTTGGACAGTTTAAGGGTTAAACACTTGATGTGGCTCATAGCCACCCTCAGTAGGACCCCCACTGACTCGATGGTTTAACCCACCGCGGGCTACCGTGCGCTCAAAATTTTTTCCCCTCCCGCGAACCGTGTAATATCATTTTTACGTCGTGTTAGATAATAATGTGCCGCAATTCTTCAATCGTGCAATACCCATAACGTGCAACATAATCTCATGCTAAATGACGATCTACTGTATATAGTACTACATACATGTTATACTGTAGTTTAATAACAAATAATGAACAAACAAAACACTCAGTGAGTGGCAGGCAGGCTGGCTGCCGGGTCGGGGGGTGGATAGTAGGGACGCACGGGTGGCAGGAAAATTAAATATGATTTGGTGGATCAGAATTTGGCAGCTGCGAATTTGGCGGCCGGGAATTCGCGAATGTGTGAAGCCTGCGAAAGTGGAAAACGCGAATGTTGATTGAGACCTGTATTGTATTATTATTATTATTGCAGTTGAACCCCGAGTTTCGGCTATACAGTGGACCCCCGAGTAACGAAAAACTTCATTCCAGAAGCCTGCTCGAGTGCCATTACCGAACGAATTTACTGACTTAAGAAATAATGTCAAGTAGGTTAGTCTATTTCAGACCCCCAAAATTACACTTACAAAAGCACTTACAATATTATACTTAAATAATTGTACGATTTCCGGGGTGTTCATAACTCGGGGGTCCACTGTAATCTGTTCCAGGAGCTAGGCGTAAAATTGAAGTGGCCGAAAGTCGAAGCAATATTTCCTATAAGAAATACAGTGGAACCCCAATTTTCGAACACCTCGGCAATCGAATTTCAAACACTTTTTTTGAACAAATTTTGTCCCGCCAATTGAACAAGTGCGTACCAGACCTGTCTGCTCAGGCGCTTGCACGGCGAGGCGCACAAGCTCCGTGAGCCAGTCAAACATTGTTTACCCTTGAGTGAACATTATCCTGCATGCTCATCCAAACATTTCACAATTAATTGTGTTTGGAGCTTGTTCATTAAGTGCAACTGAAATAAGCTACCATGGGTCCCAAGAAAGTTCCTAGTGGTATCCCTGTGGTAAAGAAAGTGAGAAACACCATAGACATGAAGAAGGAAATAATACAAAAATACGAGAGTGGTGTGCGAATTTCTGAGCTTGCCAGGATATATGGCAAAAACAGGTCAACTATCGCCTCTATCCTGGCTAAGAAAGAACAAATCAAGGAAGCTGATGTTGCAAAAGGTGTTAATATGCTAGCCAAAAACAGACCACAAATAGTCGAACAGGTCGAGAAGTTGTTGCTGGTGTGGATCAAGGATAAAGAGTTAGCGGGTGATAGTGTGTCGGAGACAATCATTTGTGAAAACGTAAGGCAGTTGCATGCTGATCTTGCAAAGAAAATGCCTGGAATCAGTGCTGATTTTAGTGGTTGTGATTTTAAGGCCAGCAGAGGCTGGTTTGACAAATTTAATCCTTTGACTGTTTCGGCCGTATATATACGTCTTACGAGCCAATGTTTCGGACGTATTAATATGCGTAAATTCTAGCGGCTTCAAATCAAGTGGGAGAAAACTGGTAGGCCTACATGTGAGAGAATGGGTCTGTGTGCGCAGTATAAAAAAAATCAGGCAGCCAGTGGTGCATTGTGGGAATGCCATTTCAGTAGTCCTTGTTCAGCATGCCTAGCAGTAAGAATTATCTGACTCCTTAGGGCATCTGGGACTGTTCTCTTCCTCAATGATAGCTCTAACACAGATGGAAGTGTCTCTGAAGATAAATTGCATGGTTTTGAGGAGTTTGTGACCGAAAGTAATGCCCAGGATACCAGAAGGAAGGAAGAAAGAACGAAAGGAAGGAAAGGAGAGATGAGAGGAAGGAAGGAAGGAAAGAAGAGATGAGAGGAAGGAAGGAAGGAAAGAAGAGATGAGAGGAAGGAGGAAACAAGAAGTAAGGAAGGAGGAAATTAAGGAAGGAAGGACTTAAGAATGGAAGAAAGAGAGAAAGGAAGAGATGAAGTAAGGAACAAAAGAAGTAAGAAAGGAAGGAAGAAAGGAATGCAGGAAGGGAGAGATGAGAGGAAGGAAGGAAATAAGTAGGAAAGGAAGGAAGGAAGAAAGGAAGCTAGGAAGGTAGGTAGGAGGGAAAGGAAGGTTGTGGGGGAGAAGAAATGCTACCCCATTTGTGTTGACAGGCAGTAGGGTGGTGAGTAATGGTATAATATGTCATTTTGACAGCTGCCTTACCCTGACTCAGCAAATTTAGATGTCCACACACACAGACACAGCTTGGAGCTTTGAAGTGCTAAATATCAGTTGATGGAAAGAGTCCAGTCATTATATATGTGTATATATATTATAGAACAATAGTAATAAATATTTTTTTTTATTATTGGTTGGTGTAAACAAGTTTTGTAAACAATATAATAATACTAATGTTTGTGCAATTATTGTGTTGCATACGAGTGTATATATATACATTGCACCTTACTTTGGTCTCACAGGCCACATAAGTTACGAAAAAAAATATAGTGAAAAAAACAATAAACCTACGAAAGAAAGTAAACCAAAGTTTACCGGGTGAGCGGCATTCGCTGCTGTTGCCATACGCGGCTCATTTTTTGCCAACTTTATGCTCCATATCTCGGTAAGTACTGATCGCAAATTTTTTTTTTAGGGGATATAAACAATCAGAAAAATAATCTTTATACCTGTAGAACTCAAAATGGCGGCGGTCACCCCCCCCCCTGAGACCCTCATCCCTGAGCGGTCTCCTTCCGCCCGCGCCCGCGCCCGGCCCCGCGCCCGGCCCCGCGCCCGGCCCCGCGCCCGGCCCCGCGCCCCCCAACGCCCACTCCCCCCAACGCCCACGCCCCCCCCCACGCCCCCCCCTTTTTTTTTTTTTAATTTTCAATTTTTTTTCGAATTTTCATTTTTTTCGAATTTTAATTTTTTCGATTTTTTCTCAATATAGTAATACAATTTTGATAAGAAAAAATAATTAGTTTTTTTCGAATATTTTGCGACAACAGGAGAGCACTCAGGATTAGGGGTTGCAACAGTCAAAGGGTTAAGAAGCGTAGTGGCATACACAATGTGGTAAGGCATGGTGAGGCTGCCAGTTCAGACAAACGTGCTGCTGAAAAATTCATAAACGAGTTTCAGGACTACATAAAGACTGAAAATTTGAAACCCGAACAAGTGTTCAATTGTGACGAAACAGGCCTGTTTTGGAAGAAAAAGCCCAACAGGACCTATATTACTCAAGAGGAAAAGGCACTGACAGGACACAAGCCTATGAAAGACAGGCTAACTCTTATGTTCTGTGCTAATGCTAGTGGGGATTTTAAAGTGAATGCTTTACTGGTGTATCACTCAAAAAATCCCAGTGTTCAAGAAAAACAATGTCATCAAGAATAGATTGTGTGTCTTGTGGAGAGCTAGTCAGAATGCATGGGTCACAAGGCAACTGTTCAGTGAGTGGATCCATGAAGTGTTTGGCCCCATTGTGAAAAAATACCTACAGGAAAATGATTTGGATCCAGAGTGCCTCCTCTTACTGGACAGTGCTCCTGCACATCCTCCAAACTTGGAAGACCTACTGTGTGACGACTTCAATTTTATAAAAGTGAAGTTCTTGCCTCCTAACACCACTCCTCTCCTTCAGCCCATGGACCAGCAGGTCATTTCAAACTTCAGAAAACTACACAAAAGCAGTGTTTGAAAAGTGCTTTGAAGTGACCTTGGACACTCAATTGACCCTTAGAGAGTTCTGGAAGAATTACTTCAATATCTGCAACTGCATAGGCCTTATAGGTAAGGCTTGGAATGCAGTGGCTTCCAGGACTTTGAACTCAGGAGACCATTGTGGTCAGGTTGTGTCCAACAGAACGATTTTGAAGGGTTTGAGGCTGACCCTGACCCTGCGCCTGTTGTGGAAGGTATTGTGTCATTGGGCAAATCCCTGGGTTTGGAGGTGAGTGGCAAGGATGTGGAAGAGTTGGTGCAGGACCACAGGGTAGAGCTAACACCTGAAGAGCTGCAAGAGCTGGAACTGGAAGAGCATAAGACCAGAATTGAGGCTCTTGTTTCACAGGAGGAGGAGGAAGAGGGACTGGTTGAGGTGCCTTCTTCAGAGAGACATTTGTTCGAAGTGGAACAATGTTCAAAGGTTTGTTGAGAAATACCACACTGACCAAGCTCAAACAAGCCATATCAATAACATGTTCAGTGACAGAGCCATGTTACACTTCAGGAAAATCTTAGTGGCGCCAGAAACAGAGGACTCTGGACAGTCATTTTGTGCGACAGGGGTCCAGTGACTCTCAAGCTGGTCCTAGTGGGATTAAAAGACAAAGAAGGGAAGTAACCCCAGATAGGGCTTTGGAGGGGGATTCCCCTTCCAAACACTAAGCCCTCCCTCCCTCACTCCTCCCTATCTTCCATATGCCATCAACAATCTTCAATAAAGGTAAGTAAAAATGTTATTTTATTTGTTTAAATATTTAAATAGTACTGTACATGCATTTATTTAATATATCTTTACTATGTATAATTCTTGTGTGTATGTAGAACTATAATTAATCTCATTAAAATGTTTTTTTTTTTTAATATTTTTGGGTTTCTGGAACGGATTAATTGTATTTCCATTATTTCTTATGGGAAATATTGATTCGACTTTCGAACATTTTGAGTTTAGAACAAGCACCTGGAACGGATTATGTTCGAAAATCAGGGTTCCACTGTAATGTAAATACAGTGGTCCCTCGGTTTTCGTGTTTAATCCGTTCCTGAGGGATGCACTAAAACTGAAACACACGAAAACTGAAACCATTTTCCCCATAAGAAATAATGGAAATTCAATTAATCCGTTCCAGAAACCCAGAAGTTTGGAAAAAAAAAAATTGGGGGGCCTTAAAGATAGATTTACATGCACAAATGAATGAAATGAATGTGGCACTTACCTTTATTAAAGACTGATGTTGCTGGATGGAAGAGAGGGAGGAGGGGAGAGGGAAGAGACCCTATTTTTTGGAAGGGGATTCCCCCTCCATAAGGACTCTAGGTACCAAGTCCTCATCTGGGGTCACTTCCCTTCTTTGTCTTTTAATCCCACTAGGGCCAGCTTGAGAGTCACTGCACACCTGTGGCACTAGATATCTCTCCAGAGAGCTCTGTGTCTGGCGGCTCTTTAAAATGTCCCTAAAATGGGACATGGCATTGTCATTGTAAAAGTAGCCAGCACGGATTGCAACATCTTTCTCAGGGTGATGTTCCTCCACAAATGAATGCACCCTACTCCACATTGCACAAATTTCCTAATCTCTGAAGAAGGCACCTTACATCTCTCTTCCTCCACTGAAGCAATTTCCTGAGTTGTCGTTTGATGTTGCTGCAGCTCAAGCTCTTGCAGCTCTTCAGTGGTTAGATCTTCATTGTGGTCCTCCACCAACTCTTCCACATCTTCGCCACTCACATCCAACCCCATGCAATTCCCCAATGCCACAATACTTTCCACAACTTCCATAGGCTTCTCAGGGTCAGCCCCAAACCCTTCAAAATCCCTCTCTGGGACACAATCTGGCCACAACTTTCTCCAAGCAGAGTTCATCATCCTGGAAGTCACTCCCTGCCAGGCTTTATCTATAAGGCCTATGCAATGGAAGATATCGAAGTGATCCTTCCAGAACTCTTTTAGGGTCAATTTAGTGTCATTGGTCACATCAAAGCACCTTTGAAACATTGCTTTGGTATACAGTTTTTTGAAGTTTGCAATGTCCTGCTGGTCCACGGGCTGGATGAGAGGAGTGGTGTTAGGAGGCAAGATCTTCACTGTTATAAATTTGAAATCCTTAGACATTTGGTCTTCCAAGTCTTGAGGATGACCAGGAGCATTGTCCATTACCAGGAGGCACTTAAGTGGCAATTTATTGTCCAATAGATATTTCTTCACACTGGGGCCAAACACTTGATTAAACCATTCGAGGAAAATTTCCCTAGTGACCCATGCCTTAGCATTAGACTTCCAAAACACACACAATTTACTCTTGTCAACACTGTAGTTCTTGAACATTCTGGGATTTTCAGAGTGATACACCAGTAAAGGCTTCACTTTGAAATCCCCACTAGCGTTACCACACAACATTAGAGTTAGCCTGTCTTTCATAGGCTTGTGTCCTCGCATTGCCTTTTTCTCCTGCGTGATGTTGGTCCTCCTTGGCATTTTCTTCCAAAAGAGGCCTGTTTCGTCACAATTAAACACTTGTTGGGATTTGAAATTTTCAGCCTCTACATATTTTTTAAAGTCGCGCACAAATTTTTCAGCCCCTTGTTTATCTGAACTGGCACCCTCACCATGCCTTACAACACTGTGTATGCCAGTTCGCTTCTTAAATTTTTCGAACCAGCCTTTGCTGGCCTTAAATTCATCATCATTATCACTGGTTCCAGGCATTTTCTTGACAAGATCGGTATGCAACTGCCTTGCTTTTTCATGTATGATGGATTGCACAACACTATCACCCACTAGCAGTTTTTGGTTTATCTACAGCAACAACAATTTCTCCATATTTTCTATTGTTTGTGATCTCTGTTTTGTTATTGTATTCACCCCTTTCGCAACATTAGCTTCAGTGATTGCTTTTCTCTTATACACAATGGAACCGATGGTTGTTGGGGCTTTCTTGTATATCCTGGTGAGCTCGTCAATACATACACCACTATCATATTTTTCTATTATTTCTTTCTTCAGTTCTATGGTGTTCCTCACTTTCTTTACCAAAGAAGTGGCACTAGGAGCTTTCTTTGGGCCCATGGTAGCTTATTTAGTAGTAACACACAATAATCAAGGCCCAAAAACAATGAATTGTTAATAAATGTTTTGTATAAACTCCTGGGGTGATGTTCACTCAAGCGTAAACAATGCTACACTGCGTGACAATGTGCGTGGGTGGCGGCCTACAGCCTATGTATGTGCGTGGCACTGGTGGACAGGTTCCGGACCAAGCACGAAAACGGAGGGAATCACACGAAAACAGGTAAATTTTCCACAAAAAAACTGCACGAAAAGACCACTGTACTATTAATCCAATCCAGACACCCAAAAATATTCACAAAAAATACATACACAAAACAGTTATAAATATACACACACAACCCGCACATATAAAAGAGAGGAGCTTACGACGACGTTTCGGCCCGACTTGGACCATTTACAAAGTCACACTAACACACAGAGCCTTGTATTTGTCCTTCATTTTTTTTCGCCTTTCCTCCCTCTGTGTTCTCGTCCCACCCTTGCGGGCCGCTAGCCTCATTGCAGTGCTCCTTTCCTAGAATATGACTGTCTCCACTACTACTATTACTACTACTGCTACCACTTCCACTACTTACTCCATTATTACCCCACTCTCTTGTACCCTCCCCTGTCTGCCTGCCTATAAATACCCCTTACTCCGTCTCTGTGTGTTAGTGTGACTTTGTAAATGGTCCAAGTCGGGCCGAAACGTCGTCGTAAGCTCCTCTCTTTTATATGTGCGGGTTGTGTGTGTATTGTTCCAGTCACGGTATTGTGCCTTTTTTGTCAGTTATAAATATATATAAATTAATAAATCTATAATTTAAAATTTAAATAAACATTTAAAATAACATTTACTTACCTTTATTGAAGAGACTTGCTGGCATCTGGAAGATAGGGAGGAGAGGGGAAGGGAGCACTCATTGTTTGGAAGGGGAATCCTCCTCCATAAGGACCCTCTCTGGGGTTGCTTCCCTTCTTTGTCTTTTAATGCCACTAGGACCAGCTTGAGAGTCACTAGCCCCTTGTTGCATAAAATAACTATCAACATAAGAACATAAGAAAGAAGGAACACTGCAGCAGGCCTACTGGCCCATGCGAGGCAGGTCCAAGTCTCCAACGGCTTAAGCCAATGCCCCGACCAAACCAGGTCAGGTTACATTCACTTAAGGAAGGAGCAGTGCATCTGACCTAGTAGCACAAGCTACTCAGGACCAACTCACACCCAACCGCACCCACTCATATAATTATCTAGCAGACCACCTGGTCAGGTCACTTCCACTTAAGGAATTAGTACGGCTACTGACCTGGTAGTACAAGCTAGTCAGGTCCAAACTCACACCCATCCACACCCACCCATGTATTTATCTAACCTATCTTTAAAACTACACAACGTCTTAGCATCTATGACGGTACTCGGGAGTTTGTTCCACTCATCCACAACTCTATTACCAAACCAGTGTTTTCCTATATCCTTCCTGAATCTGAACTTTTCCAACTTGAAACCATTGCGTGGTCTGTTTCTGGCGCCTCTTTAAGATGTCCCTAAAATGGGACATTGTTTTGTCACTGAACATGTTGCAGATATAGGTTGTTTCAGCTTGCTCAGGGTGGTAGTTCTCCTCAAAGCTTTGCAACTTATTCCACATTCCACACATGTCCTTAAGCACTGAAGAAGGCACCTCCTTCACTCCCACTTCCTCCTCCTCTTGTGAAGCAAGTTCCTAACTGTGGTCTGATGCTGTTGCAGAATAAGCTCTTCCAGCTCGTCAGTGGTTAGCTCTTCCCTGTGGTCATCCACCAACTCTTCCACCACTCACCTCCAACCCCAGGGACTTGCCCAATGCCACAATACCTTCCACAACAGGCAGAGGGTCGTCAGGGTCAACCTCAAACCCTTCAAAATCCCTCTGTTGGACACAATCTGGCCACAATTGTCTCCAAGCAGAGTTCAAAGTCCTGGAAGTCACTCCCTCCCAAGCCTTACCTATAAGGCTTATGCAGTAGTAGATATTGAAGTGATTCCTCCAGAACTCTCTTAGGGTCAACTCAGTGTCTGAGGTCACTTCAAAGCACTTTTCAAACACTGCTTTGGTGTACAGTTTTTTGAAGTTACAAATGACCTGCTGGTCCATGTGCTGGATGAGAGGAGTGGTGTTAGGAGGCAAGAACTTCACTGTGATGAACCTGAAGTCCCTAGACAAAAAGTCTGCCAAGTTTGGAGGATGAGCAGGAGCATTGTCCAGTACCAGGAGACACTTGAGTGGCAATTTCTTTTCCTGGAGGTAGCTTTTCACACTGGGGCCAAACACTTGATGGACCCACTCTGAAAATTTGCCTTGTGACCCATGCCTTATTGTTAGCCTTCCACATCACACACAATCTGTCCTTGACAACATTGTGTTTCTTAAACACACTGTGATTTTCTGAGTGATACAAGAGTAAAGGCTTCACTTTAAAATCCCCACTAGCATTAGTACAAAAGAGAGTTAGCCTGTCTTTCATAGGCTTGTGTCCTGGCAGTGCCTTTTCCTCCTGAGTAATGTAGGTTCTGTTTGGCATTTTCTTCCAAAACAGGTCTGTTTCGTCACAATTAAACACTTGTTGGGGTTCAAATTTTTCAGTGTCTACGTACCCTTTAAATTCAGTTATGAATTTTTCAGCTGCACGTTTGTCTGAACTGGCTGCCTCACCATGCCTAATCACACTGTGTATGCCACTATGCTTCTTAAATCTATCAAACCAGCCTCTGCTGGCCTTAAACTCACTAACATCAGCACTGGTTCCAGGCATTTTCTTGACAAGATCTGCGTGCAACTGCCTTGCCTTTTCACTTATGATGGCCTCGGAAATACTATCACTTGCTATCTGTTTATTGTTTATCCATACCATCAATAACTTCTCAACCTCTTCCACTGTTTTTGATCTATTTTTGGTCAACATGTCAACACCTTTCGCAACATCAGCTTCCTTGAGTTCTTTTCTCTTTGCCAGGATAGAAGTGATAGTAGATTTGTTTTTTCCGTACATCCTGGCAAGCTCCCCCACATGTACGCCACACTCATATTTTTCTACTATCTCCTTCTTCAGTTCTATGGTGTTCCTCACTTTCTTTACCACAGGGGTGCCACTAGGAAGCTTCTTTGGACCCATGGTGACTTATTTCACAGTGACAATCAATAAACACAATGAATTTATTGCGAAATGTTTGGATGAGTGTGCAGGGTAATGTTCACCCAAGGGTAAACAACACTAGACTGGCTCACGGCACCTGCGCAGCGAGGCATGCAAGCATGGGCAGGTGGACAGGTCTGGTATGCCGGCCGAAACTCTGGGCAACGGCTGATAGTAGGGACAAAATTAGACCCAAAAAAGCGACTGAAACTTGAAGCGGCCGATACTCGGCATGGCCAAAACTCAGGGTTTCACTGTATTACTATTAGTACATACGTGGTGAGGGGCTCTTAATCTAGGGAATTGGATCTGTGCTTCAATTTCCTAAAGTAATAATAATAATAATAATTATTTTTTTTTATTAACACATCGGCAGTTTCCCACAAAGGCAGGGTTGCCCAGAAAAGAAAAACTTTCATCATCATTCACTCCATCACTGTCTTGCCAGAGGCATGCTTACATACAGTTATAAAACTGCAACATTAACACCCCTCCTTCAGAGTGACATCACTGTACTTCCCATCTCCTGGAATCAAGTCCGGCCTGCCGGTTTCCCTGAATCCCTTCATAAATGTTACCTTGCTTACACTCCAACAGCACATCAACTCATAAAAACCATTTTCTCCATTCACTCCTAACACTCACGCATGAATGCTGGAAGTCCAAGCCCCTCGCACACCAAACCACCTTTACCTTCTCCCTTCAACCTTTCCTAGGCCGACCCCTACCCTGCCTTCCCTCCACTTTAGATTTATACACTCGAAGTCATTCTATTTCGTTCCTTCGTCTCTACATGTCCAAACATCTCAATAACCCCTCTTCAGCCCTCTGGATAATAGTTTAGGTAATCCCACACCACCTCCTAATTTCCAAACTATGGATTCTCTGCATTATATTCACACCACACATTGCCCATAGACATGACATCTCCACTGCCTCCAGTCTTCTCCTTGTTGCAACATTCACAACCCATGCCTTGCACCCATACGAGAGTGTTGGTATAACTATACTCTCATACATTCCCCTCTTTGCTTTCATTGATAAATTTATTTGCCTCCACAGACTCCTCAGTGCACCATTCACTTTTTCCCCTCGTTAATTCTATGATTCACCTCATCCTTCATACACACATCTGCTGACACATCCACTCCCAAATATCTGAACATATTTACCTCCTCTATACTTTCTCCCTCCAATCTGATATCCAATCTTCTGTTACCTAATTTTTTTTGTTATCCTCATCACCTTATTCTTTCCTATATTCACTTTTAATTTTCTTCTTTTACATACCTTATCAAACTCATCAACCAACCTCTGCAACTTCTCTTCAGAATCTCCCAAAAGCACAATGTCATCAGCAAAGAGCAACTGTGACAACTCCCACTTTCTGTTAGATTCTTTATCTTTTAACCCCACACCTCTTGCCAACACCCGTGCATTCACTTCTCTTACAACCCCATCTATAAATACAGTGGTACCTCGGTTAACGATATTTTTTCGTTCCAGAATGCTGTTCAAGTGCCATTACCAAATGAATTTATCCCCATAAGGAATAATGTAAAATAGACTAGTAATTTTAGACCCCCAAAAATACACTTACAAAAGCATTTAAAAAAATAAACTTGCATAAAAGGGCGAGTTTGGGGACCATCGTTAACCGAGGTACCACTGTATATTGAACAACCACGGTGACATCACACATCCTTGTCTAAGGCCTACTTTTACTGGGAAATAATCTCCCTCTCGCCTATGTACTCTAACCTGAGCCTCACTATCCAATATTAATAGTAGTAATAATAATAATAACAGTAAGGACAAACTTCAAAAGCCTTCCAGTACTTTGCGCCACCTTCAGCAAAACATTGGTAACCACGTTTACCTTAGGCTGGGAGGGAGATAATTTTGTGATTTCCTTCTATTTTCTGCAGTTATTTTGCCAAAATTCTTGTTTCTAACCATGGGTCCTAAGAAAGTAAGTACAAAGGACAGTGCTGAGAAGAATAAGAGGATGTTGTCCATGGAATTACAACATTAAATCATAGATAAACACAAGTTAGGTGTGGCCAGGCAGTACCAGCGTAATACTTCTATGATCTGCATGATACTAATTAACCCTTTGAGGGTCGGTCACGTACATGTACGTCATAACAGCAGGGGTCGGTCACATACAGTAGAACGTCATTTAGCACGAGATTATGTTGCACGTTACTGGTATTGCACGATTTAAGATTTGCGACCCATTATCATCTTACACGACGTAAAGATGATATTACACGGTTCAGCAGGAGGGGAAAAATTTTGAGCGCGTGGTCGCCCGCGGTGGGTTAAACCATTGAGTCAGTGGGGGTCCTACTAAGGGTGGCTATGAGCCACATCAAGTGTTTAATGCTGACGAGACAAGTGTTTTCTGGAAGAAAATGCCAACACGAACTTATATCAGTCAGCAAGAGAAAAGTGCACCAGGCTTCAAGACAGCAAAGGATCGCTTCACCTTGCTACTTTTCGGTAATGCATCAGGTGATTTTAAGTGTAAGCCCATGGTTATTTACTACCTAAGAATCCTCATGCTTTGAGGAAAAGGGAATGTTTTTCCTTCCTGCAAACTGTAAGTTTATTCAGATACACGGGGCCAGGAGCTGAGTCTCGACCCCTGCAACCACAATTAGGTGAGTACATTTACATACATTATCATACATAGCAGCATATGTGTAGAGAACCTAGGATAACCCAAAAAATGTCAGTCAATGGAAATACTGTCACTCTGACTTTTGGGTTATCCTAGGTTCTCTACCATATGCTGCTATGTATGATAATCTTCGTAACTGTATCTGTGTATACCTGAATAAACTTACTTACAGTTTGCAGGAAGGAAAAACAAATAACCATTCCCACAAGCAGCCACCTTGTTGTGGTTCAGCAGACACCAACCGCCTTCCCCAGCCACCCAGGACCCCACCATCCCAGCATTCATACGTATTTCATACGCGTTAAAAAGTCCTGGCTACAAGCCAGCTGTGTTGTGAAGAATAAGAGTGAATTGTGTTTTGATCTTGAATTAACCCGTGGCCGTAATGAAGTGTTACTTTGTACACATAAAAAGTTTAAAACTTAGGTTTTGGGGACGGACTGACTGACTGACTGACTGACTGACTGACTGACTGACTGACTGACTGACTGACTGACTGACTGACTGACTGACTGACTGACTGACTGACTGACTGACTGACTGACTGACTGACTGACTGACTGCGCACTGACTGACTGACTGACTGACTGACTGACTGACTGACTGACTGACTGACTGACCTGACTGACTGACTGACTGACTGACTGACTGACTGACTGACTGAGCTGACTGACTGACTGACTGACTGACTGACTGACTGACTGACTGACTGACTGACTGACGACCGCTGACTGACTGACTGACTGACTGACTGACTGACTGACTGACTGACTGACTGACTGACGCTGACTGACTGACTGACTGGACTGACTGACTGACTGACTGACTGACTGACTGACTGACTGACTGACTGACTGACTGACTGACTGACTTGACTGACTGACTGACTGACTTACTGACTGACTGACTGACTGAATGCTTGACTGACTGACTGAAGCTTGACTGACTTACTGAATGGCTTGACTGACTTACTGAATGGCTTGACTGACTTACTGAATGGCTGACTGCACTGAATGGCTTGACGACTTACTGAATGGCTTGACTGACTTACTGAATGGCTTGACTGACTTACTGAATATGGCTTGACTGACTTACTGAATGGCTTGACTGACTTACTGAATGGCTTGACTGACTTACTGAATTGCTTGACTGACTTACTGAATGGCTTGACTTACTTACTGAATGGCTTGACTGACTTACTGAATGGCTTAGCGGACTTACTGAATGGCTTGACGGACTTACTGAAGGCACTGGCTTTGAAGCTGACTTACTGAATGGCTTGACTGACTTACTGAATGGCTTGACTGACTTACTGAATGGCTTGACTGACTTACTGAATGGCTTGACTGACTTACTGAATGGCTTGACTGACTTACTGAATGGCTTGACTGACTTACTGAATGGCTTGACTGACTTACTGAATGGCTTGACTGACTTACTGAATGGCTTGACTGACTTACTGAATGGCTTGACTGACTTACTGAATGGCTTGACTGACTTACTTACTGACTGACTTGACTGACTTACTTACTGACTGACTTGACTGACTTACTTACTGACTGACTTGACTGACTTAAAGTTAGACACTCAGTTCAACCATCGACTTCAGTTCAAGAACTTCTACTATCCACCTCAGCCCAGTAGGGCCACAGCATAACTCTCCACTCCACAATCATCCACAAACACCAGCACCCACAATTTAAGGTAAATACTATTATTTCTATTACATTTGTAGTCTTAAGCAGTAAAAACAACATAATACATCATGATAATGAACTACAATTACATATTCACTTTTATTTTTGTAAGATCTGTTGGTCTAAAAAAAACTTGTTTGGGTTTTTGGGGACTCCGAGGAACGTAACCCTATTTTTCCCATTAGTTCTTTTAATTATTTAACACGAAATTATCTAACACGACTTTTTCAGGAACGTAACTATCGTGCTAAATGACGTTCTACTGTACTTATATGTGTAAATTCTAGTGCTCAAATCGAGCTGGAGAATGCTGATAGGCCTACATGTGAGAGAATGGGTCTACAGACTCAGTGTGTGTAGTATAAAAAAAATAGTGGAGCCATTGGTGCATTGTGGGAATGCCATTTCAGTACGTCTTTTTTACCATGCCTCGCGGTAAGAAACTCCTTACTCCCCAGCGAACTGGGACTCATATTTTTTTAAGTGACAGTGGAAGTGTCAGTGAAGATGAATTTCATGGTTTTGAGGAGTTTGTGACTGAAAGCAATGCCCAGGATACCAGAAGGAAGGAAGTAAGGAAGGAAGAAAAGGAGGGAAGGTAGGTAGGAAGGAGGGAATGAAGGTAAGATGGAAGGAAGAAGTAAGGAAGGAGGGAACATAGGTAGGAAAGAGGGAAGGTAGGTAGGAAGGAAGAAGGAAGGTAGGAAGGAAGGACGACCCACAACCTAGGATAACACAAAAAAGTCAGTGACTTATTTCCATGTGGGTAGTGGGGTGGGGAAGGCATGTGTGTTGTGGAAGGCAGTGAGGGGTAGTGAGTGATGGTGTAATGTGTCTCTGCCACTAGCCACACCAGTGACTCAGCATATTTACAAGTCCACCCACACACAACAAGCTTACAGAAGCTGTAACAGTTCTAGGAACGTGTACAGTGGTCCCTCGACTTTCGGTCTTAATCTGTTCCAGGAGCTAGACCTTAACACAAAAAATTCGAAACTTGAAACCTTATTTCCCATAAGAAATAATGTAAATACAGTAGACCCCCAGATTACGTCATTTTTTCGTTCAAGAATGCTGTTCAAGTGCCATTACCGAACAAATTTATTCCCATAAGGAATAATGTAAATTAGATTAGTCCTTTTAGACCCCCAAAAATACACTTACAAAAGCACTTAAAAAAATAAACTTACATAAAAGGGCGAGTTTGGAGACTATCGTAAACCGGGGGTCCATTGTACAATTAATCCGTTCCAGACATCCAAAAATATTCACAAAAAATTAATTTTGTAAAGATTAACTATACTTTTACATTCACAAAACAATTATAAATATATATAAAGTATAATAAATTTATGATTAAACATTTAAAATAACATTTACTTACCTTTATTGAAGAGAGTTTCTGGCATCTGGAAGATAGGGAGGAGGACAGGGAGAGGGAACACTCATTGTTTGGAAGGGGAATCCCCCTCCAAAAGGACTTCAGGTAACAAGTCCCTCTCTGGGGTTACTTCCTTTCTTGGTCTTTTAATGCCACTAGGACCAGCTTGAGAGTCACTAGAACCCTGTCGCACAAAATAACTGTCCAGAGTCCTCTGTTTCTGGTGCCTCTTTAACATTTTCCTGAAGTGCAACATGGCTCTGTCACTGAACTGGTTGCACAGAGGCTCATTTCAGCTTGCTCAGGGTGGTTTTTTTCAACAAATGTCTGCAACTCATTCCACTTTGTACACATGTCCTGAAGCACTGAAGAAGGCACCTCCTTCACTCCCTCTTTCTCCTCCTGTGAATCAATAGCCTCAACTCTGGTCTTATGCTCTTTCAGTTCCAGCTGTTGCAGCTCTTCATTGGTTAGGTCTACCCTGTGCTCCTCCACCAACTCTTCCACATCCTCACCACTCAACTCCAACCCCAGGCTGTTCCCCAATGCCGCAATATCTTCCACAACAGGCACAGGGTCAGCCTCAAATCCTTCAAAATCCCTCTTTTCAACACAATCCGGCCACAGTGGTCTCCAAGCAGAGTTTAAAGTCCTGGAAGTTACTCCCTCCCAAGCCTTACCTATAAGGCCTATGCAATGGATGATATTGAAGTGATCTTTCCAGAACTCTCTTAGGGTCAATTCAGAGTCTGAGGTTATGTCAAAGCACCTTTGAAACATTGCTTTGGTGTACAGTTTTTTTAAGTTAGAAATGACCTGCTGGTCCATGGGCTGGATGAGAGGAGTAGTGTTAGGAGGCAAGAACTTCACTGTGATGAAATTGAAGTTGTCAGACAAATAGTCTTGCAAGTTGTGAGGATGAGCAGCAGCATTGTCCAGAACCAGGAGGCACTTGAGTCCCAATTTCTATTCCAGGAGGTATTTCTTCACACTAGGGCCAAACACTCCAGTCAACCATTCCACAAAAATGTCCTTAGTGACCCATGCCTTGGTGTTAGCCTTCCAATGCACACACAAATTATTCCTGTTAACATTGTGTTTCTTGAAGGCTCTGCGATTTTCTGCGTGATACACCAGTAAAGGCTTCACTTTAAAATCACCACTGGCATTAGCACACATCATGAGAGTTGCCTGTCTTTCATAGGCTTGTGTCCTGGTAGTGCCTTTTCCTCCTGAGTAATGTAGGTCCTGTTTGGCATTTTCTTCCAAAACAGGCCTGTTTCATCACAATTAAACACTTGTTGGGGTTCGATTTTTTCAGTGTCTACGAACCCCTTAAATTCACCCACAAACTTTTCAGCTGCACGTTTGTCTGAGCTGGCTTCCTCACAACACTGTGTATGCCACTACGTTTCTTAAACCTCTCAAACCAGCCTCTGCTGGCTTTAAAATCACTCACATCAGCACTGGTTGCAGGCATTGTCTTGACAAGATCTGCGTGCAACTGCCTTGCCTTTTCACAAATTATCGTCGTGGAAATACTATCACCCACTATCTGTTTTTCATTGATCCATACCCCCAACAACTTCTCAACCTCATCCACTGTTTTCGATCTATTTTTCATTAACATATCAACACCTTTTGCAACATTAGCTTCCTTGATTTCTTTTCTCTTTGCAAGGATAGAGGTGATAGTAGATTGGTTTTTGTTGTACATCCTGGCAAGCTCACTCACATGTACGCCACTCATATTTTTCTACAATCTCTTTCTTCACTTCGATGGTGTTCCTCACTCTCTTTACCACAGGGGTGCCACTAGGAAGCTTCTTTGGACCCATGGTGACTTATTTCACAGTGACAATCACTAAACCACCAATAAACAACAAATGTATTGTTAATGTTTGAAAGAGCGCACTGGGTATTGTTCACTCAAGTGTAAACAACGCTAGATTGGCGTCCTGCGCGGCGAGGCTTGCAAGCACAGGCAGGTGGACAGATCTGGTATGGACCGCTACACGAGTAAAGACCGATACACGAGAAAAATATTGACCAAAAAAAGCAACTTTAACACTAAACAACCGTTATTTGGACAGACCGAAACACAGGGTACCACTGTACGTATATAAATATAATAGAAAAAATAGTAATAAACAACATTTTTTATTGTTGGTTTGTGTAAACATGTTTTGTAAACAATATTATGACAACAATGTTCATCTGGTTATTGTGTAGCATAGAACGAGTGAATATATACAAAATATGGCTTATATTGGTCTCACATGCCATAAAAGTTACTTGAAAAAATAAAATGTTGAAAAATAAAAGAAAAAAGTAGAAAAAATATATAAACAATTACCGCGTACACACTGGCACTCGGTGATGTTGCCACAAGCGGTTCACTTTTTGTCAACTTCATGCATCCATATCTCGGTAAGTACTGATCGCAATTTTTTTTTTTTTTTTGCATATAACACTCACATGGACATGTAGAGAGGATGGAACAAAATAGAATGACTTCAAGAGTGTATAAATCTGTAGTGGAGGGAAGGTTGGGTAGGGGTCGGCCTAGGAAAGGTTGGAGGGAGGGGGTAAAGGAGGTTTTGTGTGCGAGGGGCTTGGACTTCCAGCAAGCATGAGTGAGCGTGTTAGATAGGAGCGAATGGAGACAAATGGTTTTTAGGACTTGATGTGCTGTTGGAGTGTAAGCAAGGTAACATTTATGAAGGGTTTCAGGAAACCGGCAGGCCAGACTTGATTCCTGGAGATGGGAAGAACAGTGCCGGCACTCTGAAGGAAGGTGTAAATGTTGCCGTTTTTAGCTGTAGTGTAAGCACGCCTCTGGCAAGACAGTGATGGAGTGAATGATTAAAGTTTTTCATTGTCGGCCACCCTGCCTTGGTGGAAACTGCCGATGTGTTAATAAAAATTAAAAATAAAAACTATCATTTCATAAGATTTTTTTTTTTTCAAATATTTTTAGATCCTGATTAAGAGTTTATGATCGGGGGTCTTGACCCTCAAAGGGTTAAACAACTGTGTCCACTTTAGGTTAATAATCAAACTTATAATTCCCCTCAAGTAAACTTGTTAAAGTCATGTAGTCTGAACTAATATAATATTCACTTATCTTTTATTCATAGTAAACTCCTAAATTTACACTTTATTGTTATTGTCTTTTTAATCTTAAGTGTGCCCAAAATGTTCTGCATATAGTGGACCCCCGAGTGACTATCACCCCACACATTCATGAGATGCATTTTGTAATATTCCTTTCTTTTTTGTGCTTGTAACTGCTAAATGAGCCACCATGGGCCCAAAGAAAGCTCCTACTGCCAGCCCATTGGTAAAGAAGGTGAGAAAACACGATCGAATTAAAGTGGCCGATCTTGACAGGATGTATGGGAAGCCCCATTCAACCATCACTTGCATCGTGGCAATGAAAAGGGAAATCGAGGAAGCTGTTGTTGTGAAAGGGGAAGATATGCTCACTAAAAAAGAGATTGCAAAAGATGTTGAGAATTTGTTGTTGGTGTGGATCAACCCAAAACAGTTAGCAGGAGATAGTGTTGTGCAGTCGATAATTTGTGAAAAGGCAAGGCAGTTGCATTCTGATCTCATAAAGAAAATGCCTTGAATGTGTGCTGATGTTAGTGAATTTAAGGCCAGCAAAGGCTGGTTTGAGAGATTTAAGAAACGTAGTGGCATACACAGTGTGGTAAGGCATGGTGAGGCTGCAAGTTCTGACAAATGTGCTGCTGAAAAATTCGTGCATGAATTCAAAGTGTACGTAGAGGATGAAGGATTCCTCCCCAACATGTGTTTGTGACGAAACAGGCCTCTTTTGGAAGAAAAAGCCAAAGAGGACCTACATCACGCAAGAGGAAAAGGCTCTGCCAGGACACAAGCCTATGAAAGACAGGCGAACTCTCTTGTTCTGTGAAAACGCTAGTGGGGATTTCAAAGTGAAACCTTTACTGGTGTATCACTCTGAAAATCCCAGAGTGTTCAAGAAAAACAGTGTT
>WNWK01021864.1:0-33485 GCA_009830355.1 Cherax destructor | reverse complement strand
GGGGGTTTAAAGGGGAAACCCAACCTTGACACTGAGGACAGGAAAAGGGGGGGGACATGATAACGACATAAAAATACTGAGAGGAATTGACAAGGTGAACAGAGACAGAATGTTCCAGAGATGGGACACAGCAAAAAAGGGGCACATTTGGGGGAAGTTGAAGATTTAAAGATGAATCACAGGGATGTTAAAAGTATTTCTTCAGTCACAGAGAAGCCAGGAAGGGGGAATTTTTTTGGGAAGGATGTAGTGGAGGCAGGATCCATTCATAGTTTTAAGAAGAGGTATGATAAAACTCATGGTCCCGGGAGAGTGACCCAGTAGCAGCCAGAAAGAGGCGGGGCCCGGGAGCTATGACTCGCCCCCTGAAACTACAACTGGTGAGTACACCCCCCGTGGCATCGTGGGGGGGGTCCACCCTGGGTGACACCATTTACTGGGAAACCACAGAGCCTCTTAAGTTGCCCTAATACACAAAACATTGCTGCACCAACAAAAGAGAAGAACCCTTTCCCTTTTCTATATAGCCTATTATAAGATTACAGAGTACAAAAAAGCCTTTTGGTAAAAAATAATTTATTTTGATGATGTGATAGATGATTTTGCAGGATTAAAAGGCAAGGAAATGAAAGATCTGATTCATTGAGATGTCACCTGTACTCAAGGTCAAATTGGAATTTAGTGTTTCTCTGATATTGCAATATTTTTCTTTTTTTTTAAATTTTTTTTTTTCATTGTTAAAATGAATAAATGTAGGTTTCTTTTTTGGGTACCCCAAAGTGGATTTGAGTTTATGTTTCCTCAATATTACTATGATTTTTTTTTATCATTACAGGGGCCCCCCGGGTTTTCCCATAATTAATCCGCCCCAGAGGGCATTACTAACTTTAAATATTACTAACTCCAAACCTTTTTTTTATTTTTTTTTTATTAACACATGGCCGATTCCCACCAAGGCAGGGTGGCCCCCAAAAAAAATTTCATCATCATTCACTCCATACTGTCGCCCGAAGGGTTTCTTTACACTACAGTTATAAACTTTTAACATTTACAACCCCCCATGAAATAATGGAAATTCAATTAATCGTTTTAGGCAACCCAAAAAATTTTAAAAAAAAATATTTTTGTACATTAAATATACATTAAATTACACAGAAAAAAATGAGGCATGAAGAATTTAAAAAAATAATAACATGACATTTTTCCTTTATTGAAGAGTTGTTGATGTGTGGAAAACAGTAGGAGGAGAGGATGGAAGAGTTGTTTTTGTTTGGAAGGGGAAAACCCCCTTTCCCAAAAAGGGTTCAGGGGACCAAGTCCCCTTTTCCCCGGATTTCCCTTTTTTGTTTTTTAATGCCACTAGGACCAGCTTTAGAGTCACTGGACCCCTGTTGCTCAAAAAAAATGTTCCAGAGAGTTCTGTTTCTAGCGAATGTTTGAAATTTTGCCGGAGACAGGGGGGTGTGTTTGTGGGCAGGACAAGATAGTCCTTCAAAAAGACACTAATATAAACTCTTCATTTATCTATAACAACCCTCTAATATAATAATAAACAATATTAATAACATAGAAACAACATATACATACCTAGAATGAATAAAATGTCATTACAAATGTGAGGACTGGTGTTGTGTTGTTTGTTGTTGGGTGTATAAGTCCCTTTTAAAAAAAGAGGGCCCCCAGACATGGTGGTGTTGTCAATCACCCTATATAACTCCAACAACTTTGGGAGGAGTTAAGTTTAGTGTGTCTTTTTTCTAGATTAACCTGAAAACGGCCCAAACGTATATATACTTTGTCCGGCCCCTTTTAAACGAATTTACGTTTTATTTTCCTGCCCCCAAATTTGGACGATTGGCCTGAGATGCCTGGTCAGTAGGGTCTTACCCCTTTGGTGGGGCCGAAAAAAATCTGGGAAAACCTTACTACCTTGTGGGAAGCCCCGTTCAATTAGTGCCAGCTAGAGCAAAAAAACACGGAAAACATGGGATTCACTGATGTCATGTAGTATTAACTTCCCATTTTAAGTGGAAAGTGATGTTGACCCCGAGTTTTTTGTGGCTCTGAGGTGGATATGGCCATAAGTGGTCAAGGGGAAAAATAAAAAACCTTGGGGGAAAAAACCCCGTGCAACATTTGTGCAAATTTTTCAGAATGTCTTATAACCTATGCCTTTTCTGTCTCTGCCCATCTCTATCTGACTCTGTCTATCTCTGTCTCACAGGTACACAAATCAATTATACATAGTGTAAATTTTTTTTGGATAACCCAAAAAAACCAGACAAAATGTTTAGAGATAATGTGTAAACATGACTGGCAAATAAGTATTTACACTTGCTCAGGAACCAGACGTGTTGGTTCAGGAGTGGATCTCTCCCCAGACGGGGGGCTAGATGCTTTGGGCGGACAGACAGATGAACCCCGAGAGCTTGACAGACAGGCAGATGAAAAAGGGGAAAGGCAGATAGGAAACTTGGCGACAGACAAAAGCTTGGAAAAGACAGGCAAAAGCTTGACAGACACAGATA
Source organism: Cherax destructor (assembly GCA_009830355.1). Classification (NCBI taxonomy): domain Eukaryota; kingdom Metazoa; phylum Arthropoda; class Malacostraca; order Decapoda; family Parastacidae; genus Cherax; species Cherax destructor. The sequence goes on along the minus strand of WNWK01021864.1, from coordinate 30,957 downwards.
GACAGAGAGCTTGGCAGACAGATAGATTTTTGACAGACAGATATGTTTGTGTAACAGTGAAACAGAGGGGGCTCATCAAATGTCACCCCTTATCTTATCTTATCCTGCACCCTCCCGTACCTCATCAAATGTCACCAATTACCCTATCTTATCTTATCACTGTGAGCAGTGGAATGACTTTCTTACATAAATGCTTAAAAGGGAACTTATTATTCTTATTCTTATTATTTTCATTATTCTTATTATTATTCTTATTATTATTCATATTCATATTATTATTATTAATTTTATTATTATTATTATTATTATTATATACTCCCACGTATTCAAAACATTGAAGGGACCTATAAATACTTTGAATATATTCCTAGACAATAGAAAATGACCAAGGCAGGTGTAAATGCCCAAATTAAAAAGTTTTTTGGACAATTTGAGTACAATTTCAGTACCTAATATTAGTCTTAGAACAAAGAACTACTATAAATTGTAATTATTTTAGAACAAAAAATTTTATAAAATAATATAAAAACCAGGAAAAAAAGGGATATCGGCAACATTTTCAAGGGCAGGACTCCCATGTTGCCGTCAGGTAAAAAAATTTATTGCCAACTTCTCAGCCTCAAAATCGGTAAGTACTGACTCAAAAAAATTTTTTTTTCCTGTAACACTTAGAAAAAAGTGCTCTTTTTTTTTCTTAAAAAAAAAAATCAAAATATTCAGGGCACCAAGGAAAAAGGGGGTCAGGAATACCTGTCAGGAAAACAGCAGCATCATGGCCCGTGGCGAGGTGTCAGAGTGGGCGCTGGTGGCCAGTGGGGGTTTCCAGGGGTCAGTCCTAGGACCCGTTGTTTCTGGTATTTGTGAACGACATGGCGGGAAAAAATAGACTCCGAAGTGTCCCTGTTTGCAAGATGTGAAGTTGATGAGAAGAATTAATCGGGCGAGGGCCAGGCAGAACTACAAAAGGGGTCTGGACAGGCTGCAAACCTGGTCCAGCAATTGGGTCCTGGGTTTAACCCCACCCCAAATGCAAAGTCATGAAGATTGGGGGGAAAGGGGGAAAAAACCGCAGACAAATACAGTCTAGGGGGCCAGAGACTACAAACCCCCAATCAAGGAAAAGATCTTTGGGGGGAGGTTTAAAACCCGGCACATCTCCTGGGGGCGCACTCAACCAAAAACCTTTCTGCAGCATAAAGGGGCCCTAGCAAACCTAAGAACAGCATTCCCCAAAATCTTAATAAAGAATCGTTTTGGGACCTTTGTACACTGAGTACGTTAGGCCCATACTGGGTATGCAGCACCAGTTTGGAACCCACATCTAGACAAGCCGAAAAGGGAATTTTTGGAGAAAGTGAAAAGGTTTCCCAAAGACTAGCCCCGGACTAAGGGGAGGTCCTATGGGGGGGTTAAGGGAAATCGACCGGGCGACACTGGAGGACGGGGAAATGGGGAGGACATATAACGACATATTTACTGAGGGGAAATTTGGGCCAAGGTTAAAGAGACAGAATGTTTCCCGAGATGGACACAGCCAAAAAGGGGAAAAGGTTGGAATTTGAAGACTCAGATGAATCACAGGGATGTTTACAAGGGGAAGAGAAAAGGGTCCCCAAAGTAATTTTCAAGGCAGAATCAGCTCGATCCATGATCCTGCAGGAGAAAGCACGACTGGGGACACTTGGGAGTACCAGAGAGTGTACCTCGACGAGACAGAACACAAGAGGAAAGGGGTGTTACTGGAAAAAGAGGATAAAAAAAAGGAGGAATGAGAGGAAATGACAAAAAGAGAGAAAAAAACCCAGACCCAGGTAGGGAGGGGAAAAACACCCCAGAAACACCCCAGAAGGGAACCAAAAACCAAAACATCAAAGCAACTGAAACAATTTAAACCGGGGACCCACACCTTCCTTCTGTCCCCCCCCCACATCACAAACCCCACCCCTGAAACCCCCCCCCCTACAGACACGGGGAGAGGGGGGAGTTGATCATTTTCTTGGACTGGGGTCCCATACATTCCTCACAAGAGACTTTTGGGAGAAGCAGAGGGTCAGGCGTGTATAACCCCGGAAGGGGACTGCAATGGATCAGAGAATACCTGACAGGGAGGCAACAACGGGTCATGGGGGGCGGGGATCACAGTGGGCGCCTGTGACGGCCCCACAGGGGTCAGCCCAAGGACCAGTGCTATTTTTGGGACATGTGAATGACATGATAAAAGGGGATAGACCCCAGAAGTGTCCCTGTTTGCAGATGATGGGGTTTGAGGAGAATTAAACAGATGAGGATCAGGCAGGGCTTAAAAGAGACATGGACATGCTGGCCACCTGGTCCAGCAACTGGTTTCCCAATTTTAAACCCCCGCCAAATGCAAAGTCATGAAGATGGGGGAAGGGGCAAAGAAGACCGCAGACAGAGTATAGGCTAGGTGGCCAAAGACTGAAAACCCGTAAAGGAAAAGATCTTGGGGTGAGTATAACCCCAAGCATGTCCCCCGGAAGCACACATAAACCAGATAACTGTTGCAGCATACGGGCGACTGGCAAACCTGAAATAAACGTTCTGATACCTTAGTAAGGGAAACGTTCAAGACACTGTACACCGTGTACGTCAGGCCCATACTAGGTAGCCCTCCCAGTTTGGAACCCCTGCCTGGTCAAGCACATCCCAAAAATTGGGGAAAAGCAAAAGGGTTTCGACAAGGTTAGTTCCAGAGCTAAGGGGAATGTCCCTTTGAAAGGTTAAAGGGGAAACGGGCCCGACAACACTGGAGGACAAAGGGGTTTGGGGGACATGATAACGACATACAAAATACTGGGAATAACAAGGTGGATAGAGACAGGATGTTCCAGATAGGGGAACACAGAAACAAGGGGTCACAATTGGAAATTGAAGACTCAGATGAGTCAAAGGGGTGTTAGGAAGTATTTCTTCAGCCATAGAGTAGTCAGGAAGTGGAATAGTCTAACAAGGGTGTTTTGGGGGGCAGGAACCATACACAGCTTTAAGATGAGGGGATGATAAAGCTCATAGAGCGGGAGAGAGAGGACCCAGTAGCAACCCGTGAAGAGGCGGGGGCCAGGAGCTGAGTCTCGACCCCTGAAACCACAATTAGGTGAATACAATGGTAGTACACACACACACACACACACACACACACACACACACACACACACACCCCTATGAAAAAAGGCCTATCAGACCCACGGGGGGCCCAAAAAGGCAAAAACGAAGAGTACACTAGGAACAAATGAGAGGTCTGAAGACAATGAAGGAGTTATGTAGATGCGGGGACTCTTAACAGACACCTGCGGGGGGCCAAAGGAACAGCTGAGCAGGAAAGACAGATCACTGAGATGGGGGGCTTCAGCCAGGGAAGGGATTGAAGGAAGGAATGCTCCAATAAAAGGAACTAAAGCACCTCAGAGGACACAAGGGGGGAGACACAGTGGGAGGCCAAAAGGAAGGGGTCATTTTTTTGTCTAGGGGCCCAGGAAGTCAAAGGGGGGAAACCCATGATGAAAGAAAACAGGGGGAAAAAAGGGGAAGGTATCATGAAAGCAATGGGTGGGGGCGACATCCCCCAGGTGAAAAATCCGGAGAATTGGGTGGTTTGAAAGGGGGAAAAAAACGGCCTCTCAAAGAAAATTTTGAAGGCAGAATCAGCCCCGAACCATGATCCTGCAGGAGAAAGCATGACTGGGGGACAAACTGGAGTCCGAGGTTTTTGATCGAGACAGAACACAAGGGGAAAGGATGATACTGAAAGATAGGTCAAAAGAAAAGGAAACGAGGGGGAAATGACAAAGATGAGCAAAAGGGAACCAGCCCCAAAAGTGGAAGGACAAACACCCCCTCCGGAAACATCCGAAGGACTCCAACCATGAAAACCCCCAAGGTAACTGAAAAATTTTAAAAACCAACCTCCATCCCGTTTCCTTGTCCCCCCCCCAAAAAACCCCACCCTTACAGCAACCCCTAGGGGGCACTCTGCCCCCCCCCCTCATCAAAAACCCCCCACCCCCCTGAACCCCCCCCATCCCCCCCCAGGGCCCGCCCCCCCAACCCCAACATTCTCCCAGGACCACAGTTTTAGAAAAGAAGTTGGGTTTGGTACTTAAAACACTGATGGAAATAACAAAATAAATATGAAGAGTGGCATGAAAGAATCAATGAGAAGCCCCCAAGACTTCATAGCAGTCACAAAAACGAAACTCACCGAGACAAAACAGACGCAATCTTCCCCCCAGGATATCGGGAACTTGAGGAAAGATGGGAGAAAAGGGGAGGGGGGGTTGCACTGCTCAAAAACCCCGGGGGAGAATTGAGGAAAGGAAGGCATGGACAAGTTTGGGAAAAAGGGGTTACATAGTGGGTACCTTCAGTCTGGGGAACAAAGGTGGTCATTCCCATTGATGTATAATCCACCACAGAACTGCAGGGGGCCCAAAAGGGGAGGAATATGAAGAGGCAACAAAATGGTGGACACACTGGCTGAGGTGGCAAGAAGAGCTCAATCGAGCAGAGCAAAGTTACTGGTTAGGCCCGTTTTCCCAACCCCGGGGAGATGGGTTGGGAAAACCTGGAGGCCCCGGGGGTCCTGAAACATGGAGAGCCAAGATGATGGATGTGATACTGGAAAATCACATGCATCAATATTTAAGGACACTACCAGAGAGAGAGGGAGGATGAACCAGCAAGACTGGATTTGGGGTTCACCCTGACAGTTCAGACATTGAGGACATCACATATGAGAGGCCCCTTGGAGCTAGTGATCATGTGGTTCTGTGCTTTGAATACATAGTAGAGTTACAAGGGGAGAGGGTAACAGGAACTAAAGGGGAAAACCCAAAACAAAAAAAGGGAGGATTACACAGGTAGGGGGAACTTCCTGCAGGGGGGTTCAGTGGGACAGAAATTGGTAGGAAAGTCAGTAAATGAAATGATGGGAAAACATAACAACAAAATGCAAGGAGGCAGAGGAAAAGGTTTTTTTGGCAACAGAAATAATGGGAAGACCAGAACGGGCCCTTTATTTACCCAAAGGGAAGGGGGGCAAAAAATAAGTGCACTAGAGAATGGAAAAAATACAGAAGACAAAAGGGCCCAGGAAAATAAGAAGATTAGTCGAAGAGCCAGAAAGAAAAATATGCAAAAGATAAAGGGGGAGGCCCATGACAGTAGAAAAAAATAGCATCGAAAGTCAAGCTGACTGGAAACTGCTGTATAGCCACATTAGGGGGAAAACAACAGTCAAAAACCAGGTGATCAGGCTGGGGGAAAGAAGGTGCAGAACTCACAAAAAAGATCAAAAGGTATGTGAGGGCTCAACACGAGATTTAAGGTAGTACAGTGGACCCCGGGTTTAAAGATCACCCCGGAAATCGTACAAATGTGTTTTTTAAATGCTTGTGGAAGTGTATTTTGGGGTCTGAAATAAACTAACCTTTCGTGACATTTTTCTTAAGGAAATAAATTCCGGAATGGCACTTGAGCAGGTTTTGCAATGAATTTTGATCGTTAAAGGGGGGCCACTGGCAGTGGACCCTCACTATTCAAACACTCCCAAAAATTGCCCCCATTCCAGAATGCTGTTCAAGTGCTGTTAAAACGAATTTATTCCCATAAGGAATAGTGTAATTAGTTTTTCCATTTCAGACCCCAAAAATAACATAAAAACACTTTTCAATAATAAACTTACATAAAAAGGGGGAGTTTTGGGGGGTTTTAATAGCGAGGGTCCACTGTACTTAAATGGAGACAGGAAAGGGCTCTGGGAAACAGAACAAGGGGGGCATCAACAAAAGGGAAAATACCAGGAAGTGTTGGATGACATACACACAACTGAGGGTAGGTGAAAAAACTGCTAATGACCTTGATACCTCAAAGGCAATGGGATCAGACAACATCTCCCCGTGGGGCCTTAGAGGGAGCAGAGACGCTGTGTGTGCCACTAACCATGATCTTCAACACATCACTCAAACTGGGCAAGACCTGAGGTAAGGAAGACAAAATGTACTTCCCATTTTAAGAAAGGGAAAAAGAAATGAGGCACTAAACTATAGACCAGTGTCACTGACATGGATAGTATGCAAAATCATGGAGAAGATTATCGGAGGTGGTGAGGGACCTGGAACTGAACAAGAATAAATGACAACCAGCACGGATTTAGGGAAGGCAAATCCTGTGTCCAAAACCACCTGTTTTTTTATGACAAGGTAAAAAAGTAAGACACAAGAGAAGAGAAAGGGGGGGGTTGACTGTTCTCTTTTTGCAAGAAAAGGGCCCTTTGATACAGTTCCTCACAAGAGACTAGTGCAGAAGCTAAAGGATCAGGCATGTAATGAATCAAGCACTGCAATGGATCAGGGGAATACCTGACAGAGAGGCAACAATGAGTCATGGACGTGATGAGGTATCACAGTGGGGGCCTGTGGAGTGGGGTCCCCCCAGGGGGCAGTCCTAGGACCAGTGCTATTTTTATATTTTTTTACATGATGGAAGAGATAGACTCAGAAGTGTCCCTGTTTGCAGATGGGGTTTAAATTAATGAGGAGGGAAATTTAAAACAGATGAGGATCAGGCAGGACTTCAAAGAGACATGGACAGGCCAGACATGTGGTTCAGCAACTGGCTTCTCAAATTTAACCCCGCAAAAAGCAAAGTCATGAAAATTGGGGAAGGGCAAAGAAGACCGAGACAGAGTATAGGCTAGGTGGCCAAAGACTGCAAACCTCACCCAAGGAGAAAGATTTGGGGGGAGTATAATACCCCAGCACGTCTCCGGAAGCACACAACCCGATAACTGCTGCGGGATACGGGCGCCCCCGGCTAACCTGAGAATAGCGTTCCATACCTCAGTAAATCCCAAAACACTGTACACCTTAAGAAAGGCCTATACTGGGTATGCAGCACCAGTTTGGACCCCTGCCTGGGCCCAAACACGTAAAAAAATTAGAGAAAGTACAAAGGTTTGTGACAAGGCTAAATTCCAAAGCTAAGGGGGAAACCCATGAAGACAGGTTAAGAGAAACGGCCCAAAACTAGAGGACAGGAGGTTTAGGGGAAGACATGATAATGACATACAAAATACTGTGAGGAATAGAAAAATTGGACAGAGACAGGATGTTCCAGAGATGGGACACAGACACAAGGGGTCACAATTGGAATTTGGGAAGACTCAGACAAGTCAAAGGGATGTTAGGAAGTATTTCTTCAGTGGGCAAAAGTTGCCCAGGAAGTAAGGAAAAAAAATTTTTCGGGGGCCCTTGGGGGGGGGGGTCTCGGGCCCGGGCCAAACCACAATTGGGTAGTACACACACATACATAAATACATACATACATACATTCCCTTTCCCAACACCCAGACATGCTAACTGTGTCTGTCTTCTCGGGACTGTCCTACCTTGAACAGAATGTACGTGCCCACAGACAAATACAGACACATTATCTTCATCAGGAGCTTTTTGACCCCTGCAATATAAAATAGGGAAGTACCCCAGGCATGCTAACTTGGGCTGTCCTCATTAACAGTCACACCTTTAGTAATCACTCTGTAACTGACTCACAAAATCATAAGAGGGGGCGACTGTAAACCAAAAGTATGGGCATCATTCAAACTTTGGATAAAATTATACCAATTTGGGTTAATCTCATCATTTGGACATAGTACACCAACTTACCAAACCTTTTAAAAAAACGAACACAAACAGATCACGACTGGATGAGGTTTGAATCCACTTAAAGGGTTTAAGCCCCCGGGTAAATTACACATATTTAGTCAATTCACAAAAAATCACTACATAAAGAACTGACTGTATATAGAGAGGAGCTTTATAAAGAGAACTGAAATGTATATAGAGATTTATAAAAAAACTGACTGTATATAGGCTTTATAAGAGAGCTAACAGTATACAGTGGAACCTCAGTTGTTGAATGGACTGGTCAAACAAATTGGTTTTAACAAAAAATTTGGTCCTAGTTTTTGTAGGTGGTCTTGGTTGTCGACTGAAACACTGGGATCACGTGATCACCAGAGTCCCCAGTGTGGGTCTCAGTCAGTATAGCATTTAAGCGCGTGCTGTAAACATATCTTTAACTCTTTTTGTGCATCCTGTGAAGGTAATGAAACCGTACGAAATTTGATGTAAAATTACTGAATTACTCTATCGCGAGGTTAACAGTCTCTGCAATATTTCGCATTGGTGATTTGGGCCATTTTTGAGCCCTATTTTGGGCCAATTCCATTGTTCCAGTTGACCAAACTCATAGCTTTTTTGTTAGAATTCCTATCATTCTATAGTTTGGGAGTACAAGAAACTGCCCATTTACCTTTATCAACTACCCAATAAAGTGATCTGAAATTACAAATTTTGGGCCAATTTCACACAAAATTCAAGAAAGGCAAATTTTTAAAAATGGGGCCCAGCATAAACAATGCAGATTTTCCCTGAAACAAAAAATAACATTTTCTCTGTTCTTATTCATGTCCCCAGGCCCCTCTTATATTATGCTTGTTTTTTATTCTGAATTTTTCCCAAAAAAATAGAAGAGTTACTGTTATTCAGACTACTGCATTTTTTGTAATTTGTATAAATAATGTCAGTGCACTCATGAATAATTGAACCCCCCAGTTGACGTGGGATTGGGCGTGTGGCGGATTTGTTTTCTCCCGAACATCAGCAAAATTGAACATTTCTGCTACTTTGAGCTCAGCTTCAAGCTATGTTTAGTTTTTAAACCATTGAAAATCATCTATATTTCTGTAATATATCTTCCATTCATCAAATGAGACCAAGAAAATAGAATACATCCATAAATATCATACGAAAATACCGAAAGTCACTGTTTTAAAAACCAAAAAAACGGTTTGCAGTTTTTTTTCCCCATTATACACTGTGTGCTGCAGGATTTTTTTTTACTGTGCACACTGACCCTCGAAACCCCTTTCTCACATGTAGGCCTACCAGTTTTTCCCGCAAGATTTGAAGCTGCTAGAATTTTGCCATTAGCTCTCCCCCTGACAGGTAAAAGGGAGTTAAATTTTTCATTTTTCAGTACAGATTTCATTTTTAATTTCCCCGTGCTGTATAAATTTTACTGTACATTGTTTTATGTAGTAGTTAGTACATTAATATTAATAAATTATTATATTTTCATTTCTGGTTGAAACAGATTAATTTATTTCATTTTTGTATTCTTTATGGGAAAAATTGATTTTTTGGGAACCCCACATCTGGGCAATTAAGTTCAACCACCGAGGGTTCCACTGTATAGATGAATTTTTTTAAGAGCACTGACTGAATTTTTTTGGGTTTTAAAATATCAGTGGTACCCCCGATTTACGAATTTAAAACTGTTCCCGAAGGCTGTTCAAATGCCGATCCCAAAAATTTGTTCCCATAAGTAATAATGAAAATTAATTAATCCATTTCAGACCCCCCAAAAAAACACTTACAAAAGCACTTACAAAAATACAATTACAAAAGCACTTACAAAAATACACTTACATAATTGTTCGAGTTGGGAGCTGCTCGAACTCGAGGTACCACTGTATAGAGAAAATAGTGATACTTGTTGTTTTCCCAAAACTTTTGTGTTCTATCACTGACAGATGGAAAAGTGGAAGAATGGGAAGGTCACTGGACCCTTCACAACCATGGGTCAAGGGGCTCGTGGCCGAAAAAACCCGGCAGCATTGTTGGACTGGCCGGACCTCGACTCTGATGATGATGTAACTTTACTTTGTTTATAGTTCTTGTCAGCTCTTTTTTGGTGGGTTTGGGGGTTTTTAAAATCTCTACACCAGGGTCATTAAGACTGGGGGAAGGGGTTTTTAAAATTATCTACTACACCAGGGCCTTGGGGAAAGGTTGGTTAGTTAATGGGGTTTAAAGTCTATCTACTACACCAGGGTCATTAAGAATGGTTGGTTGGGTTTAAAGAGGGTTTTAAAATCTATGCATTACATTTGGGTCATTAAGACTGGGTTGGTTGGTTAATGTAACTGGGAGGTGGGTCCAGGAGCTAGGGGGTGGGGCCCGGGGCTAGGGGGTGGGTCCAGGAGCTGGGAGGTGGGTCCATAAGGGTGAGTGAAATGTTACAATTCAGCCCTCCGAACTGTAACATCCAACACTCTTGTCCAAAAGGGAGTGATTGAATGAATGATGGAAAAGTGTTTTTTTAAAATTAGTGTAAAAAAAAAAAAAATAGCATTTTTTTTAAAATTAAGTCCTTTTTTAAAATTTTCTCTTATACAGTGGTACCCCTACTTAGCAGCTCCCAACTCCCAATAATTTTGTAAGTGTATTTTTGTAGGTGCTTTTTTAAGTGTTTTTTTGGGGGTCTGAAATGGATTAGCCTAATTTTCATTATTTTTATGGGAAAAATTCCTTCGGATCGTCACTTAAAAACCACGGGGCAATTTTGCTCGTAAGAAAGGGGTACCACTGTACTTTTAAAAGATATTTTTTTTCTTTTACTTAATAAAAAAATTAAAAATTTTTGTACAAAAATAACCTTGGGAAACTTACCAACCCTTTATTATAAAAATGCAATTTAATTTAAACCCTAAATATATTTTATATAAGTTTACAATAATTTAATAATAAACACAATGAAATATTTCTTCTTAAAATTTAGAATGATTTTTGTGAAATTGCATAAAAAATTTTCGTTTTCCCTATTTGGCAAAAGTGGATTGCTATTTAAGCCAAAATCGCAAGTTTTTCAATTCGGCACATCATATATATATCCTAGGCAGTAGGTTGGTAGACAACAACTGCCCAGGGAAGGGACTACCATCCTGCCAAGTAGTGAAAACGAAAACCTGCAATTGTTTTAAAGATGGTAGGATTGTTGGTGTCTTTTTTTTTGTCTCATAAACATTTAAAATTTCAGGTACATCTTTTACTTTTACTTTCACTTAGGTCACACTACACATACATATACAAGCATATATATATATATACACCCCCCTGGGTTTTTTTTCTATTTTCTTAATAGTTCTTTTTCTTGTTTATTTCCTCTTTTTCTCCATGGGGGGAAATGGGAACAAATTTTTTCCTCCGTAAGCAATGCGTGTCATAAGATGTGACTAAAGTGCCTGGAGCAAGAGGCTAGTAACCCTTCTGCTGAAACATTACTAAAGTTAAAAAGAAACTTTTGTTTTTTTTTTGGGGGCCCCCCTCCCTTTTGGTAGGATGGGGCTGGTTTGTTGAAAAAAGATACAGTGGCCCTTTTGACCCCCAAACCAAATTTATGAAAAGTGTTTTTTCGTAAGTGCTGTTGCAAGTGTTTTTTTGGGGGGTCTGAAATAGACAAAACCATGTGACATTATTTTTTAAAGGGAAAATTTCTTTTCGGTAATGGCACCCCTGGAGTCTACCGGGAGAGAATTCCAGGGTCAACGCCCCCCCGGGGGTCTGTGACCAGGCCTCCTGTTAACCAGAGCCTGATAAACCAGGCTGTTACTGCGGGCCCACGCAGTCCAACGACAAACCCAAACCCCTTTGGCTGATCCGGTACCGACTTGGGTGCCTGTCCAGTGCCTGCTTGAAGACAGCCAGGGGCTTGTTGGTAACCCCCCTGATGTATGCGGGGAGGCAGTTGAACAATCTTGGGCCCTCACACTTTTGTGTTGTCCCTCAACGTGCTAGTGGCACCCCCCTTTTTCATTGGGGATGTTCACGCCTGCCCAGTCTTTTGCTTTTACGGAGGATTTTTGTGTGCAAGTTTGGTACTAAGCCCCCGAGAATTTTCCATTTTATATAATAATGTATCTCCCCCCTGCTTTTAAAAGTACCGTTTAGGAACTTGGGGTTCCCAGTAGTTGAGGTGGTTTTATCGCACTTATGAGTGCGGTGAAGGTTCTTTTGCACATTTTCAAGGTCAGCAATTTCACCCGCCCGGAAAAGGGGCAGTTAGTGTGCAACCCAAAATTCCAGCCTAGATAGAAAAGCGATCTGTAAAATGTCAACATGGGCTTGGCATCCCCGGTTTTGAAGGTTCTCATTAACCATCCTGTCATTTTTTCGAGCAGATGCAATTGCTACATTTTTTGGTCCTTGAAGGTGAGATTTCCCCTGACATGATCACTCCCAGGTCTTTTTACATTAGTTTTTCGTCTATTGTGTGGTTGGAATTAGTTTTTTACTCCCATGAGATTTTTAAATTTTTTCACGTTTTCCGTATCTGAGTAATTGGGAAAATTTTTCATCATTGAACTTCATATTGTTTTCTGCAGCCCATTTAAAGATTTGGTTTATGTCCCCTTTTGGGGTCTTGCAGTGTCTTCCCAACGGTGGGCTTTTCCGGGTTGGGTGTCATCTGCAAAAGGAAAACACAGCACTGTGGCTAATATCCCCGTCAATTCTGAAAGAGGATGAGGGGAATAGGATGGGAGCAAGTCCCCTTGTGGCCCAGAGCCACAGTAGCTGCCTCAGACTTTACTCTGTTAACTACTACTTTTTGTGTTCTCATGTTAAAATTATAAATCCATCTACCAACTTTTCCTGTTTCCCTTTTATCATGCATTTTGTGTCTATTACACCATGGTCACACTTGTAAAAGGTTTTTGCAAAATCTGTGTATATAACATCTGCATTCTTTTTTTCTTCGTATCCAGGACCTTGCCGTAGTGGTAAAAGAAGTTGGGACAGACAGGAGCGGCCTGCTCTAAACCCATGCTGTCCTGGGTTGTGAAATTGAGGGGATCAAGATGGGTGGCGATCGCTTCTTAGAACCCTTTCAAAGATTTTTATGATAGGGGGCGTTAGCCCCTTTGGTCTGTAGTTCTTTGCTTTGCTTTCCCCCTTTGTGGAGCGGGGCTATGTCTTTGTTTTTAGTAGCTGGGGGAACCCCCGTGTCCATCTCCCTCTCCATAGGATGTTAAAAGCATGTGATAGGGGCTTCTTGCAGTTCTTGATGAACAGGGGTTTCCCATGACTGGGCCTGGAGTGGAGGCAGGGGCTTGTCATTTATTGCCTTTTCAAACAAACAAACAAATTTTTTATTTCAGGGTTACATGGGTATGGAAGTTTGTAAATTGAGGGAAAGGAGAGCCACTGACATGCCATGGCTTGGGGCATTTTATTCTAGCCCTTAAAAAACTATGTACTTAATATTAAGAAATTTATTGAGTTTATTCTATTTAAAAAATTATTTTCAAAATTACAATATGATAAAATTTTTTACTGTTTAAATTATTATATAATGATATTAGATCTTAGATTGTTACAGGTGTTAAGATTATTGAATGAAAATATGGAATTGAGATTATCTTAAGGAAAATAACATTGAGCTTTTTTGACATTAACTTATAATGGGAGTGGGGGGAAAACATAATAGTAAAATATTATTAAAAATTGAGATTATCGTATGGGAAAAGAAAAGGCTTTTTTTCAAAGTTTTATAGTATGATCTTTTTAGGTTTGGGGGGAGTGGGTTGGTTTTTTGAGTTGAGTCTTAAATTGATTTTCAGACAAGATTATCTTAATATTTACTGGTAATAATTTCCCAGATTCGGGGGCCCCTTTATGTGCATAGTTTTTTTACATGGGTTGATATGAACAGGGGGTATATAAAAAAGTGTCTGTGTCGTTTTTGTGGTCATGGGTCCTATTAAAGTTGGTGAGGAGAGTTTTGAGCAGAGGGTTTATATTAGGGGAAAGTTTTATTTTGTAGTAGGCCCCAAGGGAGTAAGTATGAATGTTCTTTACGGTGAGTAGTTTGAGATTTTTGAATATTGGTGGAGTATGCTGTCTAGAGTGGGAATTTGTTATCATTCGACTGGGGCCCTTTTGTTGTGTTATGAGTGGTCTAAGGTGTTTTTAACGTTTTACCCCATGCACAGATTCCATAGGGGGAGAAAAGGGTAGAAAGTAAAATGATATAGTGCAAGGAGAGCTAATTGAGGTAAAAAAGCGTTTTTTGATAATATGCCTACTGTCTTGAGTTTTTTCTTGGAAATTTGTTGTATATGTGTTTGGAATTTAAGGCTACTGTAAAGGTGGTTTCCCTGGGAATTTTTCCCCTCTGTGAGTCTTGTGATGGGTGTACCATTAAGTGTTATGTTAAGTGGAACATTTGTGGCTTTGCTTCCAAACTGTATGAATGGGTCTTGTCAGTATTGAAGTAAGCTTGGGAAAATTCATCCATGTTGATATTTTCTGTAATTGGGCATTAACAGTGTTGGCCAGTATAACGGGATTTGGGGGGGAGAGAAGACATATGTTGTGTCATCTGAAAATAAAATGGGTTTGAGAAGGTGATGCATTCGGTAGGTCATTTATGAAAAATGAGGAATAGGAGTGGCCCGGGACACTTCCTTGAGGATCCGATTTAAATTTGTTGTGTGGAAGGTTGGCCCATTTGTGTACACGTATTGGCTTCTGTTGGTGAGGTATGATTTTAGGTAGTTGAGTGGGTCCCCCCTTATCCATAGTTGTAATTTTGTGAGCAGTAAATTTTTGGTCGATTTTGTATCAAAGTTTTGCGGAGATCAATGAAGTTTCCCCAGTGGGATTTCCCTTTTTCTCAAGTGCTGTATATATTAACCCAACATGTGTGTAATAGCATCGTTTGTGCTCTTGTTTGTCCTGAATCCAAATTGACGGGGGTTTGAGTACATTGTGGGCGGGTAGGAATAAAATTTGCCCTATGAATTAATTTTTTCAAGATTTTAGAAAGCAATGGTAAATTGGGGTTGGTCTATAATTATTCAGGTCTGTTTGATCACCCCCTTTTTGTGGATGGGGGTGACCCTAGCTATTTTGAGAATTGATGGAAAGGTAGAGGCTTCAATGGATTTATTGGGAAAAGTGTTGCTATAATTGGTGACAGTACCTGTGAAGCTTTTTTTACATAAAAGTTGGTAGGCTGTTTATGTCTCCCCGCCTTGTTTTTAAGGGTTTGATTATGAGCGAGACTTCAATTGGGTTGGTGGGGCTAGGGAAAACTATTAGGGAGGTGTTTTGGGGGTAGTCTGTTGGACGGGTGTTTGAGCGGGGGTTTTACTCGCTAGATTCTTTCCTATGGTGGAGAAAAAAAACATTAAGTCTGTTTGATGTCTCAGTAGGTGAGAGTAGGGGGTTTATCTGCTCTTGGTAATTTGATGGTGTTGTTTTTTGCTATCTTATTATTTCCTAGAATTGCAGATAGGGTCTTCCCGGTCTTTTCATAAAACCTTTTATGTTCTGGGGTCTGTTCTCATAATACAATTTTTTTTATCTCCTTATCAGGCTGGTAAGGGGTTTATGGTAGCGTTTTGGGTTGTTCTCTGGTTATTAGACCCCCCTTTTTATTGTTTTTCATATTGGTGCCTTTTTTTAATGGATTTAAGGATGCTGGGTGTTAGCCAGGGGTTGTTAAGTCTCTTATTTTGATCTGTTTAGTTTTTTTTGGGCAATGTTTGTTATAGAGGTGGGGGGGTTTTGTTAAGGAAATTTTTTTATGCATTCATTAGTATCTGTATATTTTCTAACTCATTATGCCAGTCAATGTTAATCATAGCTGTTATAAAGTTATTTACAGCTGACTCATTATGTAGTCTGGGAAAGGGAACTTTTTTATCTGGGGGGAATTTACCAAGATTAGTTATGGAAAAGGGCGGATAGTGGTCTGTGGTGTTGTCTGTGATGATGCCTGATTTTAGAGGGGGTAAATATTAGTCCCGATGTGGTCTAGTAATGAGGTACTAGTCTCGGAGATTCTTGTGGTTTTTTATATTGTTGGTAGTAACAAGCAGTTCTCATAGTGTTTGTAATTCTGTTACTTGTGGGGCCTGGTCATTTGGAGATTTATAAGTTTCCGGAGGGAGCAAATGGTCCTTTTTTCATGTGTGCATCAGTTATTAGGTTACCTAGTTTTTTATAAAATGGTGAATGTTTGACTGTGGTAATCTGTAGATGTTTATCCCGTGAGGGGTTTTTTCAAAAGGGCTTTTTTATTTAAATTTAGCTATAAATATTCTCCATGCTCATCCCTTATGCAAGAGTTTTTGATACATTATTGATACATTATTGATACATTCAAATTTAAGTCATTTGGCGTCGTGATGATGTCAGAAAGGCATGCCTATCAAGTTCTGTGGCACTCATAAAAAAAACATTTAGGTTTTGATTTTCAGTCTGGTTAGTGGCTCGCTAAAGACTGAGCCCTACTGGGAAAGTAACTCACTCATTTCCTTGCTGTCATCTGTGCAGGGGCCCATCCCCGGGTTTTAAATAGGGGGGCCCCAAAACTGGTTTTGTTTCGATTTTTATTTTGCATAGGAAAAGAAATACTTGGGGGTTTTTTTCAATTTCATTTATGGCCCTTTGTTCTTCCGGTGTCTCTTGGGTTCCTATAAGATTCCTTTAGTTTTAATTCATGTTTGCTATTTCTCTGACTAGTGTCTCCCTACGTATTTCAGAGATATTGGCCTCCCCTTTTCCCTCCGTTATTCTGTGCCTTCGCCTGTATAGGAACAGCATTCTGAAACGAATTTTTGGGAAAACCGAGGGGCCACTGTATATGTATGTATTTATACACACACACACACACACACACACACACATTTGTACACACACAACCCCCCATCTGTGATCCTCAGTTCCTTGAAGCAGAAATTTCCACCCTTTATAATTCATTTTCCCCCCTGGGCCCCCCATTTCATGACTCTGCTTTCTCTGGAAACGGACTTTCTTTCTCCTAAACCCTCTACTCCTGAGAACCCCCAGTCCTCTGCCTTCCCTACATCTCTGGTCTCTCAAACTCAGCAACTCTCTCCGTTTCCTTTGATATCAAACTTACCTTTTGTCAGACTAACACTCTTCGCACTAATCTAGTTCCTCCTCCCCCCCCTCCACAGATTCTCCTGGTGTCTACTCTATTTTTTGCTCCTCCTGTCCTCTTCAGTACTTTGGAGAAACTGGCCAATCTCTTTCTGAAGACTCAAGGAGCAAAAAATAGTGTTAGGCTTTCCCCACCCTAATAATGCTCTTTTTTTGTCATGTCAGAGATCACAGTCATCCTATTGATTGGTCTTCTGCTAAAACTGTTTTACGCTTTCGTCCAACTTTCTAGTGGGCCCCCTGGTTTAATCCTCCCTTTATACAACTTTCCCCGTATGAATCTTAGCCCTGGCTTTGTCTCTTTTATGCTTTCCTCTCCCATTACATTGTTAAATGCTCTAAAAATTCAGAACACCCGTGACTTAACCTGATTCCTTCCCCTTTTATCTCTTCCCCCTTTCCTTTTCTCCTAAGGGTTTTCCCTTCCCCTTTTTTTTCTTTTGCCTTGTATTTTTCCTTTTTTTTTTTTCGCCCCCTTTCCCCCCCCTCTGTGTTCCGGGGGCCCACCTTTGCGGGCTGCTAGCCTTATTTAAATGCTCCTTTCCCAGAATATGACTGTCTCCCTTTCTACTACCACTTCCACTACTTACTCCATTATTACCCCTCTCTCTTTTACCCTCCCTGTCTGCCCGCCATAAATACCCCCTTCCCCCGTCTCTATGTGTTGGTGACTTTGTAAATGGTTTAAGTCGGGCCGAAACGTCGTGTAAACCCCCTCTCTTTTATTGCGGGTTGTGTGTGTATTGTTCCAGTCACGGTATTGTGCCTTTTTTGTTATACACATTTGTAAAATGATTCGGGGAAAATGGGGGGCCAGACTTCAGTCCTGGGGGTGAGAAATACAGTGCCTGCACTCTGAAGGGGGGGTGTTAATGTTGTAATTTTTAACTGTAGTGTAAGCATGCCCCTGGAAACAGTGATGGGGGTGAATGATGATGAAAGTTTTTTTTCTTTTTTTCATCACCTGCCCTTTGGGGGGTAATGGCTGATTTATATTAATAAAAAAAAGTGGACCCCCGAGTTTTGTCCCCCAAAAATCAAACAATTATGTAAGTATATTATTGTAAATGCTTTTTTAAGGTTTTTTGGGGGCTGAAATGGGCTTTAAACCCACTTTACATTATTCCTTAAGGGGAAAAAATTCGTTCGGGAATGGCGGGCCCTTTTGGAAAAAGAATTACAGTGGACCCCCAAACCGGGAAAAATTCTTTCCAGAATGTTGTTTGAGTGCCATTACTGAATGAATTTGTTCCCATAAGGACAAATGTAAATTAGATTAGTCATTTCAAAACCCCCAAAATACACTTACAAAAGCTCTTACAAAAATATTTTACAAAATTTGGGTTGGAGGGGGTGAAAAAAGGCCCACTGTATCCAAAAAACCCCAGGGGTCCCTGTATAAAGTGGGCCCTTGAAAATCGTCCAAAATCCGTTCCTGGGGTCTGCCTATTTTCAAAAGGGGCGACTTTAAAAACCTTTTTCCCCCATAAGAAATAATGTAAATCAAATTAATCCCCCCCAGCCCCCAAAAAGTATGAAAAAATTTTTTTTTTAAAAAAATGTACATTTATCTACACAAAAAACAATGAGATATACAGTAGACCATTTTTACCGAGATTATGTTAATGTTGGGTATTGCACGATTGAAAAAATTGCGGCATATTATTATCTAACACGACGAAAAAATGATATTACACGGTTCGGGGGGGGAAAAATTTTTAAGGCATGGTACCCCGGCGGTGGGTTAAACCATTGAGTCAGTGGGGGTCCTACGAGGGGTGGCTATGGGGAAATAAAGTGTTTAATGTGGAGATGTTTTTCTGGAAGAAAATGCCAACAAATTTATATCAGCAAGAGAAAAGTGCCCCCAGGCTTCAAGACAGAAAAAGGATGGGCTTCACCTTGCCCCTTTTTTGGAATGCATCAGGTGATTTCAAGTGTAAGCCCTTGGTTATTTACTGCCTAAGAACCCTCATGTTTTTGGGGAAAAAGGGGAAATTTGTTTTTCCTTCCTGCAAACTGTAAGTTTATTCAGATACACAGGGCCAGGAGCTGAGTCTCGACCCCTGAAAACCACAATTAGGTGAGTACAGTTACATACATTATCATACATAGCAGCATATGTGTAGAGAACCTAGGATAACCCCAAACCCTTCAAAATCCCTCTTTTGGGACACAATCTGGCCACAATTTTCTCCAAGCAGAGTTCACCCCGCCCCTGGGAGTCATTTTCCTCCCAAAGCCTTACCTAAAAGGGCGTATGCAATTAAGGATATTAAGTGATCTTTCCAGAACTTTTTAAGGGTCAATTCAGAGTCTGGGGGGTTATGTCAAAACACCTTTGAAACATTGCTCTGGTGTAGATTTTTTTGAATTTTGAAATGACCTGCTGGTCCATGGGCTGGAGGAGAGGAGTGGTATTAGGGGGAAAGAACTTCACTTTGATGAACAAAATCCTTCACCATTTGCTCTTCCATGTCTCAAGGATGAGCAGGAGCATTGTCCATTACCAGGAGGACTTGAGGTCCAATTTATTTTTCCCGGGGGTATTTTTTCACACTGGGGCCAAACACTTCATTGAACCAATCAAGGAAAATTTCCCTGGTGACCCATGCCTTAGTGTTAACCTTCCAAAACACACAAAATTTAGCCGGGAAACACTTCCTTTTTGAACACACTGGGATTTTCAAAGTGATAAAAGTAAAACTTACTTTGGGAAAACCCCACTAGTTTCCACACAACATAAGAGTTAGCCTGTCTTGCATAAACTTTTGTCCTGGCAGTGCATTTTCCTCCTTCGTGATGTAGGTCCTCTTTGGCATTTTTTTAAAAGAGGCCTGTTTCGTCCTTGAACACTTGTTGGGGTTTGGTTTTTCAGCCTCTATGTACCCCTTTTAATTCCTGAACAAAATTTTAGCCGCACATTTGTCAGAACTTGCAGCCTCCATGCCTTTACAACATTGTGTATGCCACTTCGCCCTTTAAATTTTTCGAACCAACCTTTTCTGGCCTTGAATTCATCAACATCAGCCCCCTTCCCGGACTTTTTTATGAGATCGCCCTGCAACTGCCTTGCCTTTTCGCAAATTATTGACTGTGTAACACTATCTCCTGCTAACTCTTTTTTTTCTGATCCATAAAACAAAAACTTCTTCGATTTTTGCGATCTCTTTTTTTTTTAGCAATTAATTTTTTCCAAAAATCAGCTTCCTTGACTTCCTTTTTTTTCAACAAAATGGAAGTGATGGTTGAATGGGCCCCTTTCCCCTACATCCTAGAGAGCCCCCCACCCTACACCACTTTCATATTTTTCAATGATCTCTTTCTTTACTTCTATTGCGTTTCACTTTCTTTTCCAAAGGGGTGGCATTAGGAGCTTTCTTTGGGGCCCCTGGTGGCTTATTTTAGCAGTTAAAAACACTAAAACGAAAGGGAAAAATGACAAAAAGTATGGTATGAATGCGTGGGTGGTGGGGCACTCTCTGATAAACAAGCCCCTGACGCTCAATGTGGTGTTTTTTGCCCAGGTGGCTGGGAGGCCACGCGGATGCGTTTTAGACGACCGCCGATTTTGCCAACGGGCCCCCTATCAAGTCAATGCAGTCATACCCCGGTTAACGATATTAATCCGTCAGAGAGGGGGATTTTTTAAACCCAATCAATCATTAACCGAATCAATTTTCCCCATAAGAAATAATGGGAAAAAAAATTAATCTGTTCCAGACTTCCAAAAGTAGTAAAATAAAAAAAACTTTTTAGTATTTTTGACATTAAATAATACACAATTTAATGAACACTAAAGAAATTACATGTAAATATTTGTACAATAACACTTACATTTTTTGAAGAGTTGTTGATGTGGAGGGGGGGGGGGAGGGGAAAAAGGGTGGGATAGATGCCCAGTGTTTGGAAGGGGGGAACCTTCCCAAAAACCTGGGGTGGAAAAATTCTTTTTTGGGTTACTGGCCTTTTTCTTTTAATGCCAACCCCCGCATGCCCCCTACACTCCCTGCATGCCCCCAAAACCCTGCATGACTGCTACACTCCCTGCATGCCTGCTACACTCCCTGCATGCCTGCTACACTCCCCGCATGAATGCTACACTCCCCGCATGAATGCTACACTCCTCATGCCTGCTACACTCCCCCCCCTGAATGCTACACTCCCTGCATGCCTGCTACACTCCCCGCATGAATGCTACACTCCGCATGAATGCTACACTCCCCCCCGCAGAAAGCTACACTCCCTGCATGAAAGCTACACTCCCCGCATGAATGGGGGTTTTTCCTTTCCCCTTTTCATGAATGCTACACTCCCCGCATGAATGCTACACTCCCTCATGAATGCTACACTCCCCGCATGAATGCTACACTCCCTGCATGAATGCCACACTCCCTGCATGAATGCTCACTCCCCCGCAAGTCCACCCCTGCATGAATGCTACACTCCCCCCGCAGTCCCACACTCCCGCATGAATGCTACACTCCCGCATGAATGCTACACTCCCCGCATGAATGCTACACTTCCCCCATGAATGCTCCCCCCCGCATGGGAATGCACCCCCTGCATGAAAGCTACACTCCCCGCATGAATGCTAACTCCCCCATGAATGCTACACTCCCTGCATGAATGCTACACTCCCCTTTAATGCTACACTCCCTGCATGAAAGTTTAATTTCCCCCATGAATGCTACCTCCCTGCATGAATGCTACACTCTTTTATCCCCCAGGGCTGGCACTATGAGTTTTCTTTGGACCCATGGTAGCTTATTTAGCAGTTGCAAGCCCCAAAAACAGTGGAATAATGACAAAAACTGGTATGTATGCGTGGGTAGTTTGGCCACTTGTAAACAATAGCACACGGGCGCCCCGGGAGTCCCCACACCCTGGGCGCCACCAAACCCCCGGGGGACAATATCATAAACTAAAGCAATCATCGAAAAACCGAGTCAATTTTTTGACGTAAAATGTATCTCTAACTGAATTTATCGTTATCCGATGCCATCATTAACCGAGGGATGACTGATTTTTCCGAAAAAAAATGGCCTATTTTCAACCCCCCCATCTTCAAGGGAGCGATTTTCGGGTCCCCCTGTTTTACAGTGGACCCCCGGTTAAAGAAAAAGGGTTCCCCTTAACGTGCTTGGAAAAAGTAAGCTTTTTTTGTATGGTTAGCGAAAAATTCCCCGGTTTCCGAAAGGATTAACGGTTTCCCCCTGTTCCCCGCAGGGAGGACGCCAGTGAAAATTGTTTACCATTGAGAGAACATTATCCCAGCGCGCTCTTTCCCAAAAATTACAATATATTTTGGGGTCTTTTTTTTGGTTTAGGGTTGTCACTGTGAAATAAGTCACCATGGGTCTAAAGAAAAACCCCAGTGGGACCCCCGTGGAGCAGGCAGGGAGGAGTGTAGCATTCATGCAAAAAAGGAAAGCTTAGGGGAAGGAAATGGGGGTGTCACATTAAATGGGGGAGTTGGAAATTCATGCGGGAAATAGTTTTCCATGCGGGGGGTTAAATTCTGAAATGTACTTCGGGGAAATTGCTTCATGGGGGAAATTTCTTTCAAGGAAGTGAACCCTTTAAATGCAGCGGGCTGTAGGGAGGCAGAGGTGCAATGACATGCGGGGAAATGTAGCATTCATTTTAAAAAAAAAGAAAAGCCCCAGAGGGGACTTGTTCCCTGAATTTTTTTTGGAGGGGTTTCCCCCTTCCAACCATTAACCCCCCGCCCTGCCCAGAAACCCCTCCTTTCCCAGATGCCTGCAACTCTTCAATAAAGGGTAAGTAAATGTTATTGTTTTTTTTTTTTAGGATTTTTTTTTGGGGGCAATTAATTGTATTTACATTTTTCTTAGGGGAAATAAGGTTTCAGTTTAAAAAAGATTCGGCCTGTTTGAGTGCCTTTAAATAACAAAATTTGTTCCCATAAATAATGTAAATTAAATTAGTCCGTTTCAGCCCCAAAAAATACACTTACAAAAGATTTACAATAATACACTTTTCATAATTGTTCGAGATGGGAGCAGTAAAAATTTGGGGTACCCCGTATTTATATTATATTTGATATAAATGTATTTTCTTTGGGCCAATCTAAAAACCCAAACTTTAACTTTACACTACGGGGAAAATGCAACAGAAAGGGCTTTCCCCGACCTCGTCTCGTAAATTAAGAACTGGAAACTATACATGACTACTGTTCCCTGCGATGTGCGCAGCAGTCCCAAAAACCCAGAACCAGGTACCACTAAAGGGCTCTACACTCCCGTTCGAACCCGTAACCTGTTAACCCGTAACTACTGTGGAACCTGTAACTACTTGTTAACCTGGGAACTACTGTGTTTTAAACCCGTAACTACTGTGTTAACCTGAACTACTGTGTTAAACCTGTAACTCTTTTTTAACCTGTAACTACTGTTTCCTGTAACCTGTGTTAACCTGAACTACTGTTTAACCTGTAAATACTGTGTTAACCTGAATTTCTGTGTTAATTTGGGTAACTACTGTGTTAACCTGTAACTACTGTGTTAACCTGTAACTACTGTGTTAACCTGTAACTATGTTAACCTGTAACTACTGTGTTAACCTGTAATTTCTGTGTTAATCTGTAACCACTTTTTTAAACCTGTTACTACTGTGTTAACCTATAATCACTGTGTTAACCTGTAACTACTAACACTGTGTTAATTTTTAACATAACACTAAAGCTCAGCTGACTCAGAGAACCCTGCAGTGGTAAATTTGGGTAATGGAGAGAATGAGTCTGTGGGTGAGTGTGCATCATTTATCATAAAAAAAAAATCAAGCCTCATGCAGTGCATGATGGGAAAAAAAAAACTGACCTTATGTAGGGTTTTAAAAAATAACGACTTTGCAGTGTAATTTTGGGATGGTTTTTATTTTTATTTGCAGTGTCTTGATTTCATTTAATTGGGGTGGAAGATATATTACAGAAATAGATATACATATACAGAAATAGATTTTAATTGGTTTCAAGACTGAAAGTATCATGGGAAAATTTAGTTCAAAATAGTAAAAATGTTCGTTTTTTGTCAGTATTCCCGAGGATGCTAAGCACATCACTTTTTAATATGTGTCCCAAATGGGGGTCTAATATGTGTCCAGCTGGCCGGTGTAATAAATGTCTAGCTGGCCAGTCTAATACAGTGGTACCCCCACTTGTATTTTTTATTCCCGAATGCTTTATTTCCATTACCAAACGAATTTATCTCCATAAGAAATGATGTAAAATAGACTAGTCCCCAGACCCCCAAAAATTACACTTACAAAAGCTTTTTAAAAAAATCAACTTACAAAAAAGGGTGTTTTGGGGACCATCGTAAGTCGGGGGTACCACTGTATGTGTTCACAAATGTGCTGACATTTTTTTGTATTCAGTTATTACAGTGATGAAGCGTTTAACAATAAATCTTCTTTTTTTTGTGTGAATAAAAATTCAAAATGGAAACCCAAATTGGGGACTTTGACTAATGAACAGAAGAAATTTTTTTAGTGCCATCATGTTACAGTCTATATTCTAGACTCTGTTATTAAATTGGTATTTTTTTTTTAATTTTGGGGAAATAGGCCAAATTACTGATTACTTTTTTGGGATAGTTGAAACAGTTAAATGAGTTTTTTTTGTTCTCAGTCAATACAAGGGAAAGGCATAAAGGGGAAATAGCAAAGGGTTTTGGTTAAATGGAACAGTGGAATTGGCTTAAAATAAAACCCAAAAATGGGTGAAATCGCCAGTTTTAAATTGCCCCAGACTGCTAACTTTGTGTGGTGTAATTCCGTAATTTTTTTTCATCATATTTCATACTTTTGGTGTCATTCCCTTTCACAAAAAGATTTTCTACAATTTAAATTTTTTTATTTTTTTTTTTTTGGACACTGAAAAAATTTCATTTTGGAAATATGGAGAAGGGAACCAGAAACCCCTTTTCCTCCTGTTTACATTACAAAAAGTTAAAAAAAAAAAACTTTTTTTTTTCTTTTTGGGCCACCCTGCCTTGGTGGGATACCGTCAGTTTGTTGAAAGAAGAAGAAAAGTTAAACTAATGATAATTGTACTTATGTGTATCTGTACCCAAAAAAACTTTAAAACTGATTTTCTGTAACAGGTGATGGGACTTATATCACTATAACATTGTTACAACAGGTGATGGTGAGAGAGCATTGGGAAAGGGTGTGACTCCCGCATGGGTTTATCGCTCTGGAAATGTCCACTACAAAGTGAAGATGAAGCCAGGAGGAGACTGTCCTGGCCACAAGAACACCCAGGGAGCAAGGCTGGGGCTCTACCATTGACCCAACCACTTACAAGGTGATAGTAATTTCTGTAGTTACTGTAGCTGTAGCCACTTTACAAGGTGATAGTAGTTACTGTAGTAATCCCCTACTGGGTTTAAATGTAGCTAAAAATTACTGGTTAACTTTGTTACTGTTTTTTCTAGTATTCTCCCAAACTTATCAATCTATAGTCCAGGGAGTTCCGCCCCGGTTTTACAAGATGATTTTCCCCTTTTTTTTGAAGTTAAAAGTTTAGCGGGTTTTTTTTAATGTTCTTGTTCTTCTAATGTTCTAAGATAATAGTGTATCATCTGTATTATACCCCACATACCCAACCTGGGGCAGTTGCCAGTATATTACACACACAAAAGGGGGGTCCGGGGACTGTATCTCAATGTTACAGGGGAATATAATGGGCCCAGGAACTGTACCCCCAATATTACAGAGGAATATAATGGGTTCAAGGACTGTACCCAACATTACAGAGGCACATAATGGGTCCGGGGACTATACCTCAATATTACAGAGGTACATAATGGGTCCAGGGACTGTACCTAAAATATAAGGGGGGTCCAGGGATTTAACTCAACATTACAGAGGAAATAATGGGCCCAAGGACTGTACCACAACACTACAGAGAAACTGCAACATCCTTACCATTCTTCAGAGTACAGGCACTGTACTTCCCACCTCCAAAGCATGTTCACCCATCCTTCAGAGTACAGACACTGTACTTCCAACCCCCGGGGAACTGTAAAATCCTCCCCCATCCTTCAGAGTACAGACACTGTATTTCCCAACCCCCAGAACTTTAACATCCTCACACATCCTTCAAAGAAGAAATTACTTCCCCCCTCCAGAACTGCAACATCCTCACCCACCCTTTCCCAGAGTACAGGCACTGTTTTCCCCTACCCCAGAACTTAACATCCTCATCCATCCACCCAAATCCAGTGGCTTTATCAATACAAATTCAAGGACAAAATTTGGGAAGACAGGGGAACCCATATAAAAAAGATAAGGAATCATTTCCCCACCCTTTGGGAGTTGGTGGCAGAGCCCCTTTTTTTAAGAATCGGGAGCAGGGAAAGAATGCTGGTCCCATATCCCGGTGTCAGGTAAAACAGGTAGCAAAAAAGGCATTGTCACTGGCAGGGGGGGATTCCCCGGGAAAGTAGTTTATACCCCGGACGGGTTAGTAGTTTGAAGAATGTTGTGGATATGTCCTCTGAACCAAGATTCCAGGGCATCTTGGTTCAGGGGAAATCCCCCACAACCTTCTTTACAACTACAAACCCCTTTGGAACCTATTTCCACTAAAATCCCCCTACCAGTGACAATCCCTTTTGTCTCTACCAGCCCTTTTGCCTGACATCAGTATAAAAACCCCAAAGATTCTTCCGGGCTAATTTTTTCCATGGTGTCTTCCCCCCCAAAGGCTGGGGGATGAAACCCCTCATTTTTTGTTATAATTTTAATGTTTTCCCCAATTACTTTTCCTTGAATTTGTTTTGGGATAAACCACTGGGGGGTCCCTACAGTAAAAACACCCAGATGTTGCACATGTGTCAAACTTTCATCAACAACTTTGTTTGAACCAGTACTACCCACATTTTTTTCAAATTTTTAGAAATCTATAATATTTTCCTGATATCTTAGTAATGGTGATAGTTTTCCAAAAGGGCAGGGAGTTCGGTGGGCGAAACGCTTGCCACCAACATTTTAGGCTCAGGGGTTTCCCTTTGGGGAGGGGGGGGAGGTGGGCCAGGCCGTTTTTGGGCCCGGCCCCGGCCGGGCCTTTTGAGGAGCGAATTTTGTATCAACCAACCAGTGCTGTTTGGGGAGATTATTTTCTCAAGAAAGGTAATAAGGAGATCAGCTTAAGGTATATTTTATTATGTTGTTAATTTGGGGAAAAGTAGAAATTTTTTAACTTTGAATGGGTTCTTTGGGGAAAGTAACCCCCCTCGTAAGTCAAATTTCCTATTCAGTAGTTTTTTTATTTGCGAGGGGTATGTTTCCCAAAACCTGCCATGGATATCTGAAACGTGGATAGTAGCAAACTATATACAGTGGAACCCCGGTTAACGAACCCCCGAAAAACGTGAATTGTAAGTTAAAATTGTAAGTCTTGTGGAAACGTATTTTTTGGGGGTTAAATAGACTAACCTAAATGACATTTTTCTTAAGGAAGTAAATTGTTTGGGGAATGGCACTTGAGCAGGCTTCTGCAATTAATTTTTTTTATTAACCGGGTTCCACTGTACATATAAGTCATTTTTCGTTTACATAAAAATATGATAAAGTTTAATTGATAAATTAAGCAAAATAAGTCTATAATTAGCACATTTTCACTGATGGGAAGAACTTCATGGCTCCTCTTAGGCTTTGAAGAACTACTAGCATCACTTTTTTGCACTTTGGGGCCCTTTTTTAAAAAAATTAAGGGTTTTTTTTTGGGCCCACAGAAAAAACGGGGGAAAAACTAAAACCCGTGGATATGGGAGTTCTACTGTACAAAATAATGTAATCAAATGTAATAAAATATTGTTAAGGCAAAAAATAAAGTCTCTTGTAAAATTAAACCTGGTGGTAGTTTGACAATTCGTTGTTTAATTGATTATGTTGTTGTTGCTTCGGGAAACCCTAACGTGGACAAAAAACTGGGAGAGGAAGGCAGATAAGAATCTTCTTTTTTTCCCCTAAAGTTGCCAACGGGGTTAAAGGACGGACATTTCGATTTGGAGTCTGCACGAAAATGGTCATCTGTTGATCTCGGGCCCCACTGACTTGCGGAGAGTCTCCGCAGGTCCCGGGCGCTGGGCGTTTTAAAAATCGGAGGAACCTGAGTGCATGATCGACTTATCACGTTACCAAGGGTCATCCAGAAGAGGCGGGCCCACTCCGATTGGGCCCAAAAATAAACAGGAGAGCATAGACATGGAGTCGGAGAGTGGTGACGTGGAAAACACCCAGACCCAGGAGCCGCATCCGAGATTTTGGAGATATGGACTCCCCCATGATGGACATGGAAGTGCGTGGAATTTTGAGTCAGTTAGACAATCCGTTAGGCGGCAGTGTGGAGGAAGTGATGTTAGTCTGGGCTTAGACCCCCGTCTTCCAACATGAACCTTCTTTTCAGTTTGTTGATGAAGGAACTGATAAAGATAAAATAATTCCACCGAACAGAGCAGCAGCGCCCCCGTCTAATGTTAAGGGACTCAGAATTCACATTTCCCATTCCTCTAAACTTGAAAATCAGAGTTCAAATGAATATGAATTGGAGAGGGGTACCAAATTCGCCAACGTTGTATATAAGGGGTCAATTTGTCGGTCTCCTGAGCCTCGTTCCCCCAAGTTTCAGCACAAGGAAACCGATCCCCGATTTTGGGCCTTTCCCCTTTATGCTGTACCCCCAGAGCCTAGGTCTCGCTTTCGACGGCCGCCCGGGACACTTCCCCTTTGCCGAAAACAGTCTTTTCCGCCCCTTAAAAGGGGTGCCCAGTTCTCCCCCTCTCCCCCCAGAATCTCTGCCCAAACCCAGTGGAACTTTTTCCACCTGCCCTCGCCCCCCTCCAACCCAAAAGGGAAACCCTCCCCTTCCTCCCTCGGTGAACCGGAGCCCCGGGGGTTCAGCATCAGGCCAGAGAAAGGCCCTAGTATTCCAGTTTCCCAAGTCCCCCACAGATGGAGCTCTGAGCTCTGTCTTCCCGGGTTGGGGAGTCCAACCTGAGCTCCGACGACTTCCACGAGGTTTGGGGGGCCCAAGTCCCCCAAACCATCGAAAAAAAAAAGTCAAAGAAAGAGAAAACAAAGATGAAAGACAGGGGTAAAAGTGAGAAAGAGGGAAAGAGAGAAACAAAAAAGGGGAAAAAAAAAGATAAGTGAAAAAATGGTAAAGAAGCGAAGGAAAAAAAAGAGAGTAAAGACAAGAGGAAAGAGTAAGGAACTTATTTCAACAGTATGATTTTTTTATTGAGATTCTGAAGCACAGTTATATTA
The DNA here is from genome assembly GCA_009830355.1 of Cherax destructor. Lineage (NCBI taxonomy): Eukaryota > Metazoa > Arthropoda > Malacostraca > Decapoda > Parastacidae > Cherax > Cherax destructor. The sequence goes on along the minus strand of WNWK01021864.1, from coordinate 1,828 downwards.
CTGAGAGAGAGGGGGAAAAGGGCCAGGAAAATAAAACTACCCCCAAATATATTAGCTTTTGTAAATAAAGTTTTATGAAAAATAGGGAAAAATTTTTATCGGGGAAAAAGTAAGGAAAAGGTTTTATATGACTAATAAAAATGGGCCCTTTCAGATATATTTACAGAAAATAGCCTTATCAATAAAGTGATAAGATTTTTATACAAAAAAACAAGACTAGGCCTACAGATATATTAAAAAGAAAATGAGCTTTATTAATAAAGGATAAAAATTTTTATATTAACAAGACTAGGCCTACAGGTATTTGGGTTTTTAAAATCACTGCTTAAAGGAGAGTTTTTGAGGGGTGTGTTGGGACAGACTAGAGGAGCACCGCGGGAAGCCTGTCCCTTTTGCTCCGGGCATTATTGTCACCCTACCTGTGATACTGTGGTTATGTACCCCCTTTGCTTTCAATGTGTTTTTTTTATCGTCTAAAAAATTATGTCTGTATCATTTTTTTGGTTATTGAAAAGTTTTAAGATCAACTTTGTCTATTTTAAAGATTTTTTAAGATTGTAAATGTATTTTTTAAGAATGTAAATGTACTTTTTAAGAATGTAAATGTATTTTTTAAGAATGTTCATTGTAATTTTTATGATGGATTGAATTTTTTTCTGTGAGACCAATTTTAGCATTCTTAATAAGACGTAGATAGGTTTTTTGTAATGTTTATATAAAACACTTCTATACAAGTTTAACTGTGTGAGGAAATGGGGGTTGTGTATGGCTGGTTTTTTTGTGAGAGAGAAAGAGAGGGGTGGGGTCATGGTTTTGATTTTCCCTTTGTCACTCATAGAAGATGTGTTGTTTGGGACAGCCCCTAGTACAGTCTGTTACAAAAAACCCAATATAATCTGGGCGTCATTTAATGCTAGTACAGTCTATTACAGTTACTAGTAGTCTAGTACAGTCACTAGTACAGTCTGGTACAGTCACTAGTACAGTCTGGTACAGTCACTCACACTAGTACAGTTTGGTACAGTTACTAGTACAGTCTGGTACAATCACTATACAGTCTGGACAGTCATAGTACAGTCTGGTAATTCTTAAAAAGTCTGGTACAGTCAACACTAGTACAGTCTGGACAGTCAGCACTAGTACGGGCTGGTACAGTCAACACTAGTACAGTCTGGACAGTCAACCTTTTGTGGGTCTGGGACAGTCCTCCCACCCAGTACAGTCTGGACAGTTGCTCAACACTGTACAGTCTTGGGTTTAGTCACTAGTACAGTCCCGTACAGTCACTAGTACAGTTTGGTAGTCACTGGACAGTCTGGTACAGCCAGTACAGTCTGGTACAGTCATATTACGTTTGGAATACTTATTAATCTGGTACAGTCTAGTACAGTCACTGGTACAATCTAATACAGTCACTGGACAGTCCCAGTACAGTCTGGTACAGTCACTGGTACAGTTTACTACAGTCTGGGACAGTCCTGTACAGTCTAGTACAGTCTGGTACAGTCTAGTAGTCTGGTACAGTCACTAGTACAGTCTGGTACAGTCACTGCTACAGTCTAGTACAGTCCTGGTACAGTCTAGACAGTCACTTTTTCAGTCTAGTACAGTCTGGACAGTTACTGGTACAGTCTAGTACAGTCTGGTACAGTCACTAGTACAGTCTGGGGGCAGTCACTAATACAGTCTAGTACAGTCTGGTACTGTCACTAGTACAGTCTGGTACAGTCACTAGTACAGCCCCGGTACAGTCACTAATGCAGTCTAGTACAGTCACTAGTACAGTCCCTCATATTAGGTATAATTTTAATGCTCATTATTACCTCAC
>WNWK01021863.1:0-33486 GCA_009830355.1 Cherax destructor | reverse complement strand
CACAAATTTTGCTGAACACTCTAACACACATTTTTAAATCTACCCCATACATTTTGACCCCATGCCTACACTCTCACTAGCCCATCTATCCTCCAATAGTTGTTTATATCTTACCCTAACTGCCTTACCCTAACATATATATATATATATATATATATATATATATATATATACATATGTATATATATATATGTCGTGCTGATTAGGTAAAACTGGTCAAATTAGCAAGAACTCATTTTAAAATTAAGTTCTTTCTAAAATTTTCTCTGAAACGTTTAAAGATATATTTTTTTTCATTTATGTTAATGTAAAAATTTATAATTTTGTACCAAAAGACACTTAGAAAACTTACCTAACCTTATTATAACAAGCGAAATTAAATTTAGCCTAACCCAACTAAATATATTTTAGATACGTTTACAATAATTTAATAATAAACAAACACAATGAGATATATTTTTCGTTAGGTTCAGAATGATTTTTGCGAAATTATTGCATACACAAATTTTCACTTGTCTTATATGGCAAGATGAGCGTTGCTATTTAAGCCAAAATAGCAAGTTTTACCTAATCGGCACGACATATTTATATACATAGGCCCGTAGCCTGGTGGCAAAATAACTGGTGAGGGTCCGGGTTTGATTCCCGGGAATGATAATAATAATAATAATAATAATAATAATAATAATAATAATAATAATAATAATAATAATAATAATAAGAAAACAGTTGAAATGCTGAAGATCTTTCAAAGTGCACTTGCTGCTGCCAGGGAGAGCATGATAGAGCTATATATATAATTTTTTATTTTTTATTTAAGAACCATACAGGAGTACAAACATGGAACCAGAAACATGGCAAATAATATCTTATGACATCCCTACTAACAACATATAGTACCTCATTCTTCGTTCAATATATACCATGTACTTTATAACAAGATACCTTATACAAATTATACATAAGTCACTAATGAACAGACAAAATACAAGTGACCATTAACATTTCCTACACCATGGTGGTCTGGTGGCTAAAGCTCTCGCTTCACACGGCGAGGGCCTGGGTTCGATTCCCAGCCAGGGCAGAAACATTGGGCATGTTTCTTTACACCTGTTGTCTATGTTCCCCATCAGTAAAATGGGTACCTGGGTGTTAGTCAACTGGTGTGAGTCGCATCCTAGGACACTGACCTAATCTGCCCGAAATGCTCAGCATAACAAGGGACTTTCTATATAGTAGTATGTCATTGATGTCAGCTAGGCCTGTATACCATGTACATGTACTTGTAGTAAATAAAGATATTATATAAATTAAATAAAATCAAACTATCCCAAACCCCTCACCCAACCCCTCCTTAGTTAGTCTTTTTAATATTTTATTTAAATGACATACAAAAGCCTATGAACATTATACAGAGTACAAACTTGCAACTAAAAAACAAAACCCCATGACTGGGGTACAGTAGACTGATACATGATTATAGAATAAAAATGGTCCAACAATGACTTACATAGAAGAAACATTTTATTATCAACGAACTGAAATTCGTAACCCGAATGAATTATACGGATTATAAGGATAAGCCAAATAAGGAAATGAGACTCATTTCCACAATCCCGGGAACCATGGTACCACAAAGGGCAAAAACAACAACCATATATACATAAGGCCTAAAAGCCACCCACGTATTCCATCATATTACAATTAACCACGTCCCATATATATATATAAGACACGTTTCAAAACCTCTCCAAATATTAAGTTAAACAAGGACACAAAAACACACACACCCGCAGATGGTGTTTCATTACCCCCCTCCTATGGAAGCATCTGCCCCCACCTCCTAAGTACTAAAGGGTAGGGAATACAAAAAGATCCCTGACATATTACACCTGAAGAAATATGCGTCACACAAGGAATACTCAAACCCAAAACTGATTTTGAGTTCCAATCGAGACAAAAGAGCAAAAGATACCCATGGCTCTACTGACATACATGTCAGCAACATTACACGACACTACTAATCACCACACATCTCTGGGTAACTATCCACAAAAAACACAGACATAACACCCTCCAAAACCCACCAAAAAGAAAAAAAGGCTTCCAAAAAATATTTCCATCCCTAAAGATATATGACAACTCACAGGTACAGCTATATTCATAAAGCACAATATTGTACCTAAACACATGACAAGAAAATAATTACCTCACATGAAATCTCAAGAATATATATAATATAACCCTGCCTGAGATCAGACCTACACAACGTGGAACAGGGAACCCTGACCACCACCCTAACCCCTTAACTGAAGCAGTGAGGGAAAACCCCCAAACATACCGGAAAGAAAAGAAAAACCCAACCGAAAGTCCAAAGTCCAGCACTACCATACACTCACCTGTCAAAGTCTTAAACCCCCCCAATGCCCCTGCAAACTAAAGGTCATAAGTCAAAAAACAGATGCACAACTCTCCCCATCCCATCCCCACCCCACACCTACCACCCCCCACCCAACCCCAAACCAAAACCTCACACACCTACCAACACCCACACACACACACACCCAAACCTCTCCCCTCGGAAACCAGCCCCTTTAGGTTTTCTCATCCTCTCTCCCTCCCCAACAAAAGACCCATCGTGAGGAATCGATACCCCTCTGGGAAAAAACGCGACCACGCCCTCCCATACAAGCATTGATTTCTACACCTCATTCTATAGAAACGGGCTGCCAGAGCCCTGATCCTTACCTCACTCCTAACCTCCCTCATACACGACACATGCAAAAATCTAACACAAGATACATAACCGCATGTCGCCAGTACAACCCCTCACTCTAAACTTAAAGCCCACAAGGTCATAACACTCCCCCCACCATACGAAGAACTTGGCCAAACCATTCCCTAACCCTTCCCAGGCACTCACAAAAATACACAGCATGATATGCTGTATCAGGCATCCCACATCTGGAACAGCTGCCCTCCCTCACCAAACCCATAACAAACGGGAGAGCCTTAGAGGTCAAGATTCCATGCAAAAACCAAAACCCAGTCTCACATACCCTAGACGGCAACCGTAATCTCCTAAAAAAAAAAACCCGCACCTTTCACCAATCATACATTGGGAAAGTTTCCACACCTAATACCACCCCCTCTGCCATCCCTACCCTATCCAGCTTACTAACCCTAATCCCACCCAGCTCTCACACCACCAACAGAACTCGCAATATCGCCTCACATCTCAACAGCTCTCGCCCACTCCACCACCACCGTAACTCCCTCATTATCCTATCTACCTTTGCCCCACGCACCCCGCCCCTCATCACAAATTCCTGCTGAATAAATATACCCTGCAACCTCCTACCCAAAGGTTTCAACCCCAAGCCCCCTAATGCCACCCATGTCATCACCACCTCCTTCTTTAACCAGTGCTTACCAAAACCCCAAATTAATCGCAAAGCTCTCGTCTGCAGCCGCAGTACATCTCTCTCCATGATAGGATATGTCACGGCCACAAGCCAAATTTTACTATGAACCAACATATTAATAACCAAAGCTCTTTGCAATATGTGAAATCCCCCACTCTCCAACCCGCCATCCTACTCAAAGCCCCTTCCACAACCGCCGAGGAATTAATTTCATGCGCTACCCTAGCATCATTGCAAAAGATTACCCCACAAATCTTAAGTCTGTTTACAGTAACCCACCCAAACCTCTGCCCCAACGTCCCCCCTACCCACGACCCCACCTCCAATAAATGTGATTTTTCCCTATTAACCCTCATGCCAGAAGCAGACCCAAAAACCTCTATCATTCTATTGATAACACCCATCCCCTCCTCACTTCCTACCAAAATGGATGTATCATCAACATACCCAATGATCCCCGGTGCGCATGCAAACAGGAGCTACGACAGGGGACACCCCTGTCACATCCCCCTCCCCATATGCATCGTTCCCCCCCAACTGCCCATTTACCTGCACTCGCACTTGACCCCGGCATACAATGTCCGTACCCATCCCACTATTTCATCACCAAACCCCTGCCTTCCAAGTATCTCCTGCAATACATCCCTGTTGACACGATCATAGGCTGTTTCCCAGTCCAGCCATACGACTCTTCATCCCCTTTCTACCCTCCACAAAACTTCTAAGTCTCCGATGCCCCGCCCTCATACTGTGGCCGGGAACACCATACTGCTCACCCTCTAGTATTTGACATAAATCTACCTTCATCCGATTTTGCCAACACTCGCGCAAAAATCTTGTAGTCCGAACATAGCAATGTTATTGCCTGATATGCCCCAAAGACTCACTACACCTTCTCTTGGGTACAAGCACCACTATCCCAGTGCGTTGATCTTCCCCCATATCGCCCCCGGATTTCATGCTATATAAGACCCGAACTAGCACCTGTCTCAAAACCTCCCAATGAGCAACATAAAAATCGCCAGGGATCCCATCTATCCCTGGCGATTTCCCTAACCTCTGACCCTGTATTGCCCTCCACACCTCCTCCTCAGTGATCATCCCCTCCATGCCCATACGATCCACATCACTGATCCTAGAGACAATACCCTCCAGTACTATTCCACGCGCTACTCGAGCACAATCCACCTGACATAACTTCTCTCGGAACCAAACATCCACATATCCACCGATACCCACCTAAATCTCTATCGACTTTCACAGACATAATTGTCACGTCTCTCCTGCGGCACCTAAATTTGTGCAACACATACTCCGAGGCCTTATCTCCCCACAATACATCATCCAACCCTGCCCGTATTCAAATGGCGTGAAAGGCTTCCTCCTGAATCTCCTGCAACTGTTCGTGTAAGGCTGCAATCTCCTCCTGCGGATATCCACCCCCTCACCCTCCATAGCAAGCCCGCAAATTCCTCTCCAAATATTTTTGCATGCCAAGCCTCAATTGTGCCTCTTCCCTCCCCATCCTTGTATAAAAGTCACGAATCGCAACTTTACCTCTTCTATTCCACCACCCAACAATGTCCTCAACACCCCGACCCTCCTCCCATACCCTTCCCCACCACTCCGTGAAAACCCCACAATACTCCAGGCCTTGCAACAATCTGGTATTCAGCTTCCAATAACTAGAATACATATGTACAGCACCTTACCATGATAAACATGCCAACACGCCCCTGTGATCCGAAAATCCAACATCCACACAATTCACATTCCCCACCCTCACATCCCCTGACACATATATTCTATCTAATCTAGCAGCATAGCCTCTCCGAACATAAGTATGCTCAACAAAACACCCCCCTCCGGATCACATCCCCCCACTCCTATTGCACCCAAAACATCCCTCAACACACCCAATAAACATCCTGCCCCTCTTGGCTCTACATCCTTCTTACGGATTACACAATTCCAGTCACCAGCCACAATTGTTATCATCGGTAACCCTCGCAGATAATAAATCAACTCATTATGAACAAAGTCTTCCTTAACACGACGACTATTTGCAACAGGCATGTAAACCCCGATAAAACATACCTGGATATCCCCCCAAACCCCATCAACATGAACAATCCTACCCTCCCCCCCCTCCTCCCAAGACTTTAACGTAAAAGGGCTGGTTTCCCTGACCCCAACAGTAACCCCCCCATTGAAATTCATTGCACTTCCCGTATACATGACAAAACCATGTAACCCACCTAAAATTATGCTCCTGAAGGCAGGATACATCAACACACAGTCGTCGCAAAGTCACTTCAACTCACCTCTTCTTGACTTCTGCACGGAGGCCATTAACATTCATATTAAAAAACGTAAAAACTATAACGGGGGTCCTCTGCTTCTGCACCTGATGCCCTCCCGACAGGACAGAACCGCCAAGTGCACTACTCCCTTTTCCTAAACCTCCATTCCGTCCTAACAAAGCCCCTTTCCCACCCTTCGCCACATCTGCCCAGGCCTTTTTACCAGACCTCTGACCAGGCGTTAAAATATCATCACCGGCCACCTCACTAGGCCGTTTACGAGATGTACCCGTGCAAACCATTACATCATCCCCTTCAACCTGATGCACCTCGACCTCCATTACCACATTCGATAACCGGGAAGGCGCATTGACCTCAACACCATCAACAAATCTGATTCTTAATTCATTCACCTCAGGCACCACCCCCGCAGTCAACATGTCAACCGTCATTGGACTATCAAGCATCCTTTGAAGGTCCTCGAAAGTAGGATCCACCAATCCCACCTCCTCGCCAACAACATCCCCGTCAGACTTATTTAGCTCCGACTCCTGAGTCGGGGCCTGAATATCCATAGATAAAGTCTGCATGAGCACCTCTTCCTCAGGAACTTCGTCGCTCCATTTCCCAGCGGTCGTCTCAACTCCTGCAGCCTCTGACACATCCGGCTCCACCAGTGATACCACGCCCACCTGCACCTCCCGTTCAGCAACAGCTGTTCGATCATCCAAGGTCCGTCGTGGCAGGTCCTGTCGTTTCTCACACATCGCCGCTATATGTCCTGGGGACCCACTGAGCCGACAGATGCGTATCTGCCCAGGGCACGTAATGTATACCTGAGTCTTGAAGGCTTCCATTAACACATATGATGGAATCTGCCATCACAGAGTCATTTTAACAACAAAAGAGCCCTCCGGTATTCAGGCATACACACCCTGGGCCCAACGCCCCACAGTAGGTGCGTGAATAACTCCAAACCGTCTGAAAACCTTCCACACATCCACTTCATCAACTTCAAATGGAGTATTCTGAATTCGTATCCAAGAATAATGCATAGATACATCTCGTAGACGTACCTCCAAGCCAGTTTGGACCACAATCCTCCGTTCCTGATACGTGTCCACAATCGCCTCGTAAGTACCAGTGCTGGAAAACTTGACAAAGATCCTCACGGCTCCATTAAGGGAAACCCCATACAGATCAGCAACTGGGATCCCGTAGGTGTCCCTAATTATCAAGGGCAGCAGCACATCAGCCGTACTAGGGTAAACAGCTCCCTGCAAGAGCTCAATACAAACGGTGTTTACACATCGCCTGTAACTGGCAGCCATTTTGCAGACAACAATGTTGTACGGTACTGCCACCAGGAGACCCAGATAGCACACCCTTCCTCCGCCAAGGTTGGGCTGTGACTGAAAATATAATTAAGGGTAACAGGACTAGTCAGATCCACACCCTCATCACTTACATAGGGCGAAGGAGTTAGTCATTGCTTGGGCTGCTACTACTAACTATGACAATCTTTCCAGTACCACACAGGCGAAATTAATGGACAAACATGATGCAAGGGAGAGACTGATTTGTTTTATGCTCAGCAAGGAAGATGACTGTAACATTCCTTTCACTAACTTTGAACTTGATGCAGCTCTAAGGGCAACTCCTCCTCGCCTGGGAAGAATACCTAGAATATACCTAGAGAGGTTCAGGAGTCAACGCCCCCGCGGCCCGGTCTAAGACCAGGCCTCGTGGTGGATCAGGGTCTGATCAACCAGGCTGTTACTGCTGGCCACACGCAAACTGACGTACAAACCACAGCCCGGCTGGTCAGGTACTGACTTTAGGTGCCTGTCCAGCGCCTTCTTGACGACAGCCAGGGGTCTATTGGTAATCTCCTATATGTATGCTGGGAGGCAGTTGAACAGTCTTGGGCCCCAGACACTTATAGTGTTGTCCCTCAGTGTATTTGTAGCGCCCCTGCTTTTCATTTGGGGAATGTTGCATCTCCTGCCAAGTCTTTTGCTTTCATAGGGAGTGATTTTCTTGTGCAAGTTTTGGTACATATTCCTCTAGGATTTTCCAAGTGTATATTATCATGTATCCCTCTCGCCTGCGCTCCAGGGAATACAGATCAAGGGCTTTCAACTGTTCTCAGTAATTTAGGTGCCTTATCGTACTTATGTGTGCCGTGAAAGTTCTTTGTACACTCTCCAGGTCAACAATTTCGCCTGACTTGAAGGGGACAGTTAGTGTACAGCAGTATTCCAGCCTAGAGATAACAAGCTATTTGAAGATAATCATCATGGGCTTGGCATCCCTAGTTTTGAAGGTTCTCTTTATTCATCCTATCATTTTCCTAGCAGATGCGGTAGATACATTGGTGTGGTCTTTGAAGGCGAGATCCTCTGACGTTATCACTCCCAGGTCCTTCACATTACTTTTTCGCTCTATTGTATGGTTAGAATTTGTTGTATACCCTGATACAGTTTTAATTTTCTCAAATTTTCCATATCTGAGTAGTTGAAATTTCTCTTCATTGAACTTCATATTGCTTTGAGTTGCCCATTTGAAGATTTGGTTTACGTCCGCTTGGAGTCTTGCGGTGTCTTTGATGGAGGTCACTGTCATGGCAATCCGGGTGTCATCCGCAAAGGAAGACACGGAGCTATGGCTTACATATGTGTCTATGTCAGATAGGAGGATGAGGAATAGAATGGGAGCAGAAAATATCTACATGGATGACGACTAATAAGCTTACTCTCAATACTGACAAGACCTACTTTATACAGTTTGGAAACAGAGCCGAAAATGTTCCACTTAACATAACGCTCAATGGTTCACCCATCACAAGACTCACAGAGGGAAAATTCCTAGGAATCCACCTTGACAGTAGCCTAAAATTCCAAACACACATACAACAAATTTCCAAGAAAATCTCAAAGACAGTAGACATATTATCAAAGATACGCTATTATGTACCTCAATCAGCTCTCATTGCACTATATCATTCACTCATCTACCCGTATCTCACCTATGGAATCTGTGCATGGGGATCAACAACAGTAAATCACCTTAGACCACTCATAACCAACAAAAGGCTGCAGTCAGAATGATAACAAATTCCCACTCTAGACAGCATACTCCGCCAATATTCAAAAGCCTAAAACCATAAAGAACATTCACACTTATTCTTGTGCCTACTACATATATAGAACTCTACATTCTAATATAAACCTCCGCTCAAAATTCTCCTCACCAACTTTATTAGGACCCATGACCACAACACACGGCACAGATCACTTTTTGATATACTCCGTGTCCATATCAACCTTTGTAAAAATTCTATGCACATAAAGGGCCCCAGAATCTGGAATTCATTACCAGTAAATACTAAAATAACCTTGTCTGAAAATCATTTTATGACTCTTCTAAAAAACCACCTACTCACCCTTAACTAAATTCTCATACTCAAAAAATACTCAATGTTATTTTCCTATAAGCTAATTATATTTTTACTATTGTGTTCTATTATATTACTTTCAAAAATGCTCAGTGTTATTTTCCAATATTACTTTACTTTCAAAAATGCTCAGTGTTATTTTCCTATAAAATAATTTCATTTTTTACTATTATATTACTATTATATTACCACCTACTCACCCTAAACTAAATACGCATTCTGTAAATTACTTTAAAAAATGCTCAATGTTATTTTCCTTAAGATAATTTCAATTTTTACTATTAACAACCATCCTACTAAACACTTGTTACAATGTAGTATCACCATTTTGTAATTTGCCCAATGTAATATCATCATATTGTAATCTGAACAATATTTAAACAAGTCAAACTCAATCAATTTCTCCAATATTATGTACATAGTCTATAAGCCATTAGATTAAGCTGCCATTAATGCCATGGCATGTCAGTGGCTCTCCTTGCACTTCTATGTAAACTTCTATGTAAAATTGCGAATAAATAAATATTTGTATTTGTAAAAGTACTCTGCCTTGTGGAACAGAGTTTTTCACCCTATCTGCCTCAGACTTTACTCTGTTCACTATTACACCAGGCCACGGTGCCCCGTGGCCTGGTGGCAAAAGCTCTTGCTTCACACGGTGAGGGTTCGGGTTCGATTCCCGGCGAAGGGGTGGAAACATCGGACGTGTTTCCTTACACCGGTTGTCTATGTTCACCCATCAGTAAAATGGGTACCTCGGTGTTAGTCGACTGGTGTGGGTCGCATCCTGGGACAAAATTGACCTAATTTGCCCGAAATGCTCTGCATAACAAGGGGCTTTCTATATAGTAGTGTGTCATTGATGTCAGCTAGGCCTGTATACCTTGTACATGTACTTGTAGTAAATAAAGATACTATTATCTATCAACTTTTCCTGTTATTCCTTTATCACACATTTTGTGCTCTATCACACCATGGTCACACTTGTCGAAAGCTTTTGCAAAGTCTGTGTATACTACATCTGTATTTTGTTTATCCTATACAGCATCCAGGACCTTGTCATAGTGATCCAGTAGCTGGGACAGGTAGGAGCGACCTGCTCTAAACCCGTGTTGCCCTGGGTTGTGTAACTGATGGGTATCTAGGTGGTTGGCGATCTTGCTTCTTAGAACCCTTTCAAAGATTTTTATATGTGATGCTAGTGCTATCGGTCTGTAGTTCTTTGCAATTGCTTTACTGCCACATTTGTAGAGTGGGGCTATGTCTGTTGTTTTTAGTGAGTGTGGGATGACCCCTGTGTCCATGTTCCCTCTCCATAGAATGCTGAAGGCACACGACAGGGGCAAGGGCAAAGAAGACCGCAGACAGAGTATATGCTAGGTGGCCAAAGACTGCAAACCTCGCTCAAGGAGAAAGATCTTGGGGTGAGTATAATACCGAGCACGTCTTCGGAAGCACACATCAACCAGATAACTGCTGCAGCATATGGGTGCCTGGCAAACCTGAGAATAGCGTTCTGATACCTCAGTAAGGAATCGTTCAAGACTCTGTACACCGTGTATGTCAGGCCCATACTGGAGTATGCAGCACCAGTTTGGAACCCACACTTGGTCAAGCACGTTAAGAAATTAGAGAAAGTGCAAAGGTTTGCAACAAACCTAGTTCCAGATCTAAGAGTAATGTCCTACAAAGAAAGGTTTAGGGAAATCGGCCTGACGACACTGGAGGACAGGAGGGTTAGGGGAGACATGATAACGACATACAAAATACTGCGTGGAATAGATAAGGTGGACAGAGACAGGATGTTCCAGAGATGGGACACAGAAACAAGGGGTCACAATTAGAAGTTGAAGACTCAGATGAGTCAAAGGGATGTTAGGAAGTATTTCTTCAGTCATAGTTGTCAGGAAGTGGAATAGTCTAACAAGTTATGTAGTGGAGGCAGGAACCATACATAGCTTTAAGATGAGGTATAATAAAACTCATGGGGCCAGGAGCTGAGTCTCGATCCCTGCAACCACAAATAGGTGAATACAGAGTGCCATGGAAATGTCATTTATTGCCTTTTCAGTCTTGTGGTGATTTTGAGATGACCAAATTTTGGGTCTTGTTCATAAAGAATTAATTTGGATTGTCGACCCTTAGTCTGGGCAGCGGCTCGCTGAACATTGAGTCGTATTGGGACTTTAGTATCTCACTCATTTCTTGGCTGTCATCTGTGTATGTCCCATCTCGCCTAAGCAGAGACCCAATACTGAATGTTGTTTTTCCTTTAGATTTGGCATAAGAGAAGAAGTTTTTTTTTTCAATTTCCTTTATGGCTTTTAGTTCTTCCTGTGATTCTTGTCTTCTGTAAGATTCCTTCAGCTTAAGTTCGATATTTGCAATTTCATTAACCAGTGCCTCCTTTCGTATTTCAGATATATTGGCCCCTCTCAGCAGCTCTGTGACTCTTCGCCTTCGTCTGTATAGGGAGCATCTCTCTCTTTCTAGTTTACATCTTCTCTTTCTTTTTCTTAATGGAATGTGCCTTGAGCAGATCTCAAGAACCACAGAGTTTATTTTTTAGGCAACAGTTTGGATCCGTATTGTTTAGGATATCTTCCCAGCTTGTTTCATTTAGGACATGGTTGACTTGTTCCCATTGTATGTTTTTGTTACTGAAATTGAATTTTGTGAAGACACCCTTATGACTGATCACATTTTGCTGGTCAGGAGCCCTGTGCATACACGTTTGTACCTCTATTATGTTGTGATCTGAGTGTATTATCTTTGATACGGTTATATTACATATCAGATCGTCGTTCTTAGTGAAGATGAAGTCCAGCGTATGTTCTTGTCTTGTAGGCTCTATTATTTACTAGTTTAAGTGAATTTGGTGCAGAGATTTAATAGTTCATGTGTGTGTGAATTTTCATCTGCACTGCCTCCTGGGGTGATCTCTGCTAAAGCACTGTTTGCTATACTCCTCAATATTAGGTGTCTCAAGTTGAAATCTCCCAGTAGCAAGATGTTTGGGGCAGGAGTTGGGAGATTTTCCAGACAGTGGTCAATTTTCAAACGCTGCTCCTGGAATTGCTGGGAAGTTGCATCTGGAGGCTTGTATACCACCACACTGACAAAGTTTTGGTTTTCAATCTTTACCGCCAAATCTTCAACTACATCACTTGAGGTGTTTAGTAGTTCTGAGCAATTGATCGACTCTGTGACGTACAGGCCAACCCCCCTTGTTGACTGTTTAGTCTGTCGCATCTGAATAGGTTATAACCTGGGATCCATATTTCGTTGTCAAAATGATCTTTTGTGTGGGTCTCTGTGAATGCTGCAAACATTGCATTTGACTCCGTGAACAGTCCCTTGATGTAAGGAATTTTGTTGTTTTTTGACGGCTTTAGACCCTGTATGTTTGCAAAGACAAATGTCGTTTTATTGGTGGAATTTAGGGGGGTTTATTTGCTGGCTCTAATATCTGTTGTTCTGGGGTGGAGGTCAATGAATGTGCCTCTGCTCCAGAAGTGTTTTCAGTTGGTGTAAGATTGCTGTCATTTCTTGCCATTTTTTTCCACCTGGCCCTAAAAAATTTCTTTTCCTGGAGAGACAAATGTTGCCCAGGGTTGTGTCATAGATTTGTATCTAGGTGGTTAGCGATCTTGCTTCTTAGAACCCTTTCAAAGATTTTTATGATATGGGATGTTAGTGCTATTGGTCTGTAGTTCTTTGCAATTGCTTCACTGCCACCTTTGAGGAGTAGGGATATGTCTGTTGATTTTAGTGAGTGTGGGATGACCTCTGTGTCCATGCTCTCTCTCCATAGAATGCTGAAGGCATGTGACAGGGCTTCTTGCAGTTCTTGATGAATACGGAGTTCCATGAGTCTGGGCCTGGGGCAGAGTGCATGGGCATGGCATTTATTGCCTTTTCAAAGTCTTGTGGTTTTAGGATAATATCCAAGATTTTTGAGATGACCAAATTTTGGGTTTCGTTCATAAAATATTCATTAGGATTCTCGACCCTTAGTCTGGGCAGCGGCTTCCTGAACACTGAGTCGTATTGGGACTTTAGTATCTCACTCATTTCTTGGCTGTCATCTGTGTATGTCCCATCTCGCCTAAGCAGAGCCCAATACTGGATGTTGTTTTACCCTTAGATTTGGCATAAGAGAAGAAATATTACTTACTACATACTCAGATTGCTATGCCGAGTACCAGGTATATATATATAACATGAGCTATGTAACTTGGCAGCTCCCTAAATCTTGGACCAACAGCCTCATCATTCCCATTACAAAGCCCAATCAACAAAACTCATTTCGCCCAATATCTCTTACTGCTGCTTGTGTAAAACATTCGAGAGGATTCTTAATCGTCTCATGCACAGAATTTAAAAAATTTGTCTCCCCGGTTTCATGGTTTCATGCATGGAAGGAGTGTGCATCATTGCATAACCACCTTTCTCACCCTGCACACTGACAGCTCATACACTACCTTCCTTGACCTTAAATCTGCTTTTGATGTAGCCAACCGACATGTAATCATTAGTGAACTTGCCAGAATGGATGTTGGAGGATGGCTTCTCCTCTGGATTAAAGGACCTGTCCGATAGAAAGTCTTCTGTGTTGTTCCAGGGATATAGAAGTGTAACTCAAGACTTTGAATTTGGAACCCCACAAGGAGGTGTACTCAGTCCCACATTATTCAGTATTCTAATTAATGCTTTACTAAATGCTATGCCTAGCCAGCCGGTTCATTATATGATTAGCTTAAGAATAATAATAATAATAATAATAATAATAATAATAATAATAATAATAATAATAATAATAATAATAATAATATAATAATAATAATAATAATAATAATAATAATAATAATAATAATATTAATAATAATATCTTTATTTTTACAAGTACATGTAGTACAAGGTATACAGGCCTAGCTGACATCAATGGCACGCTACTATATGGAAAGTCGCTTGTTATGCTGAGCATTTCGGACAAATTAGGTCAGTTTTGTCCCAGGATGCGACCCACACCAGTCGACTAACACCCAGGTACCCATTTTATTGATGGGTGAACATAGATAACCGGTGTAAGGAAACACTCCCAACGTTTCCACCCTTGCCGGGAATCGAACCTGGACACTCAGTGTGTGAAGCGAGAGCTTTGCCAATCAGGCCAGGAACCACAAGAATTGTGGCAGGTTTCCATCCCAGGTATGGCGCAAATGTTTAAATTGTGAAAATGACGTGTTTTGCTTATACAAGATCATTGGATGATTATGCTGCGCCAATAGTTGCTCTTGTGTCTGACTGGAAGCTTGGAGAGCTGGAAACCTGCATAACGAAGCAATGAGGATCATCCTAGGATGCCCCCGTACTATCAAAATTTTAAATATGTGGAAAAAATATAATAATACAGTATTAATATAATATCTTTATTTACTACAAGTACATGTAAAAGGTATACAGGCCTAGCTGACATCAGTGACATACTACTATATAGAAATCCGTTTGTTATGCAGAGCATTTCGGGCAAATTAGGTCAGTGTCCCAGGATGCGACCCACACCAGTCGACTAACATCCAGTTACCCATTTTACTGATGGGTGAACATAGACAACCGGTGTAAAGAAACACGCCCAATGTTCCTACCCCATCAAAGATCGTGTTACTGAAAGAGCATATTGACCCCTTATCGGGGTCAATATGCTCAGGCTAAGCCATTCAAACCTCTGCACAGAAGCCCTCCAAGCTTTCCTCAGCACTGGTGAACACTCCTCCAGATGGATCTTTAAAACTGGAACCGACCTCTGCATGAACCAGTTACATTCCTGAGTGAGGCTGGGTTAACAGAATCAGAATAAAGTGCAGTTTATACCCACCGTCCACGAATAGTGTTATGAATCATTCTGTAGCATTTATATACTACATTAAAATTTGTTCCCTAAAATTCTAATATCTCCTTACTACTTTTGAATTTTCACTTTTGTATTCAATTACCATTCTACCTCATAGTCTTAATTGTATTTAATTACTACAAAATCTCTTTTTTTTTTTTTATTATTACTTCTACTTTACCATATATTTGCAACTTACCACATCATTTCCCCCAATTTTATCTTAACCTTTTATTGCCCTACCTTATTTTATACTTTATTGTTTTTATTGACCTATTATTGCCAAATATTCAAGCTTTATTGCTGTAGAAACTTGTTTTGGGACTGCCTCCTTGTAAGCTGCACTCTGAGCAAGCACTGTTGACACCGACACTCTGAGACACTTCTCTCAGACTTACAAGTGGCTATGGTACAAATTTCTAGCTAACTGCAGCCGAAAGAATTCCCCCCTGCATGCATGAATATGAAAGGGTTTAACTTACTTGATGGAGTAGAAATGTCTCCTAAACTTCCAAATCTTCCTAAGCTATAACCCCCTCCAACCACCATGTGAAGGGAAGAGTCTTAACCGGCAAATTGAGTGGTATTAGTGTCTTGTATTAACTTAGAATCCCCAGCCCTAGGGTATATCCTCCAAGCAATATCTAAACAGTAAGAGACACTAGCTTCCAGACTTGAACTTAAGAGACGACGCTGGTACATACCAATACAAAAGCGTCCGTCCGCTTAAGACCCACAGATAACTCACTAACGTTTTCCCCAGAAAACTGGCCAGATACTGAGAGAAAGAAAGTCTAGTCTTACTGCAATAGGTCTGGATGGAGAGAAATATCCGCGGTACTTCGGGATCTCTCCTCCGGGGCCCCAGGACAGATGTTAAGTCACATGGGGGGTGCTGCTTGTTCACAGCCCGTGTTCTCTGGTTGATGTCCAGTCTGGTAAGAGCGCAGGTCATGCGTCGTGAGTCCCACACTGCCTAGATTCAAGTGTGGGCTGCCAGTTCTCTCTAGCTAACATAACCTAATACTTGCCTATTCAGGCCTTAAACTACCTATGTTAGGGTGCTAGAGCTACATTATTATATCTTTATTTACGTTGTTTCAATAATCCTAATATTAGTTGCTAACTGTACAAACTTTCCTAGGCTTTCCTAGGAGAATAAATCTATCAATTAAAATGTACACAATAGTTACCTCTGCCAACTTGAATGTGTGTGTATGTTTTGGTTGGGTGTGTGGGTTCCTAAACACCGAGGGCCGATCCATGGTATGTTTAAGGCTCCTTACGGCTCACTTACCCTGTGGAACTTGCGACTCAATAAAGTTTCCACAATTGCCCAATTTTTTTGTTAATATTACCCTATTTTTATTTTATATTTTATTGCCCAACTTTTTTTATACTTTTTTTCATTAACCTACTATTGCCAAATATCCAAGCTTTTATATTCAGCTACAACTCTACCTCATAGTCTAAATTATTTTATATCACCAAATCTTTCTTAATTTTCTAATACTTTATTATATATTTGTAATTTGCCATATCACTGCCCTATCTTAGTCTATAATACTTTTTTATAACTTGTCACAAATATTCCAATTTACTTTTTTTTTAAATCTTTGTATACCATCTTACTATCATATCACTTACAACTAATTCATTGCCCTTTTTTATTTTATTATACTTTTGTATAAACCTGTGTTATACCTTTATATATACGTGTTTGCAACTATTCCTTAATGCAATTACAAGCGACAGTCTGGTGATACTTTATTTTGTTATTCTATCTTATTAGTTTATATCTAGTTATACTTTATTTCTTTATAGCTTAATACATAATCAATACCAATTTCATTATGTTTATTTGTTACTGTACTCTATTTGACCAATGTGCATTAGCTATATACTTGTCCAAACATCCCCTTACTACAGATATCAGTACTAGAATTCACCACACTATACATGATATAAAAAAATTCCTATTTCACCTAAATGATGAATGATCATGTCGACCCTGATGTAAACTTATATAATCTAACACCCAATCAAAATTTACTGGAAAGTAACTGCCTCTATTACACAGCATCACAAGCCAACACTGTCCTAAATACTGCTAAAAGTATAACAGTTCTTAACTACAATATCCGATCCTTAAGCAAATACTATGATGACCTCCTTGCCCTCCTTGATTCCCTAAAGACAACCTTCATATGTATTGTTCTTACTGAAACCTGGCTTAAACAGGATACAATAGATATCTACTCGCTACCAGGATACACAGCAATACACAACTGCAGACCACATCAAGTTGGGGAGGTATTGCAATCTATTACTCTAATGAAATATCCTGTTGTAACACCACTTGCTATAGACATGAATATGGAGAATATATTTTTGCTAATTTTACTGTAAAACCCTTAAGACTCCTATAACAATTTGGGTCATTTAACGGATGCCTCATACAAACATCCCAAATTTTAGCGATAAACTAAAAACGCTAATAACAAACAACCAAATAAACAAACACCACCTTATCTTAGCTGGAGACTTCAACATCAACCTTGGCCTACCAGATGACCAGCCAGTAACTGATTTCATGAACAATATGAACAACACACTTCTCATACCAACAATAACTAAACCAACCAGGCTTACTGAGATGAGTGCAACCATAATCGACCATATATGGACCAATATCCAAGCCCCCCTTAAATCAGGTATAATAACAGCACTACAGCACTACAGACCACTACCCCACCTTCCTCTTAACAAACATTAGTAAACCACCACTAAAATACACCAAAGTTTCATTTAGACTCCATGATGAGGCCTCAATAAATAACTTCACAGCAGAGCTAGAAATGGTTCACTGGGCTATAGAATTCTCCAACGCGAAGGGTATCGATGATTGGACAGACAATTTTCTTAATAAATTACTTAGACTATACAACAAACATTGTCCTATTAAAAGGAAACAGATTATGAATAAACGGCCAGGATGCCGGTGGCTAACTAACAGCTTACTAAAATCCATTAACAAGAAACATCAATATGAAAAGCAATATCGACGGGGATTCATACATAAAGATTTTATTAAACACTATTCATCAGTTCTCACCAAACTAATAAAAAAAGCCAAACAATTGTACTACTCCAGCAGGTTCACTGAAACAAGAGGATATATAAAAAAGACCTGGAAAACACTCTCACAGATTCTTGGCACCCACAAACTAAAAAAAAACCAGGGATATTGTCCTAACTAAACCAAACGAAACACCACTACAGCCTATTGATACAGTAAACAAGATAAATGACTTCTTCTCAACCATAGGATCAAATCTTGTCAGTAAAATCCCAGGTACCAACGCCCGAGCAAGTGATTACCTAGATGGGAATTTCCCATCCTCCTTATATCTTGCACCTACTGAGCCCACTGAAATTAATCTGATCCTATCTTTAATGTTAATGACTCAGTTTACCTTATTACTAATGCATCTCCTTTTATTGTTTAAGTAATAACTCATTACAAGAACCTTAATGGGATAATTAATTTTGTTCTTTATTTTGGTTATTCTAGGTAACCTACGCATATGCTGCTATGTATGATAACTTATGTAAGTGTATTTAAGTGTACTTATACCTGAGTAAACGTACTTAAGGGTTGGGTTTGATTACAACCTGCCTAACATTCCTGGAGTTTACCTGGAGAGGGTTTAGGGGGCGTTGACCCCCTAATCTAATAATGTTGGTGGAAATAGATTTCAATACAGAAATATCCAGCACTTGGGAGAGAAGCAGCTTATGGCGACGTTTCGGTTCGACTTTGATCATTTACAAGTTACAGTGTGACTTGTAAATAGTCCAAGTCAGACCGAAACGTCGTCATCAGCTTCTCTCCCCAATGTGCGGGTTATTGTGTATTGTTCCAATAACAATATTGTTCCTTTTTTTTATTTCTGGATGAATTTCAAAACTACCGACCTAGTATTGTCCAGCAGGTCAATACTAGGTCAATAATTTAGATATCCAACCTAGTATTGTCCAGCAGGTCAATACTAGGTCAATAATTTTGATATCCAACCTAGTATTGTCCAGCAGGTCAATACTAGGTTGGTATCACTATACAATTTACTATCAAATCTGCAATATAACAAACTATCAACACAATAACATAATAGAGCAAACTCACTCGATAACACAATCACAAAAATCTGAACATTCAACAATCAAGTCCTCGTAATCGCTGCTGCCAATTGATCGCTCGAGAGGAGGAGGTGGCCTTGGGATTATATTGGTATATCTTCACAAAGGCACGACAAAAACGAGACGCCTCGGCGCAGAAATCATCCAACTATTAAGTCAAATTATACTCCCTACAATTTAAATAGATGTGGTAGGCAAGTAGTCCGGCCATCACAAAAAAGAGGAGAGTGGACATAACCACTAGGAGGAACCTATATTTTTGGTTAAAGCGGGTATGTATGATAGGCATAATAGGTCGGGACCGTTCTTCCTCCATGGCCAGCTGCCGGAGTCGTTCCTCCTCCACGGCCAGCTGCCGGAGTCGTTCCTCCTCCACGGCCAGCTGCCGCAGCCTTTCCTCCTCCACGGCCAGCTGCCGGAGTCGTTCCTCCTCCTCGGCCAGCTGCCGGAGTCGTTCCTCCTCCACGGCCAGCTGCCGGAGTCGTTCCTCCTCCACGGCCAGCTGCCGCAGCCTTTCCTCCTCCACGGCCAGCTGCCGGAGTCGTTCCTCCTCCTCGGCCAGCTGCCGCAGCCGTTTCTCCTCCACGGCCAGCTGCCGGAGTCGTTCCTCCTTCACGGCCAGCTGCCGGAGTCGTTCCTCCTCCACGGCCAGCTGCCGTAGCCGTTCCTCCTCCACGGCCAGCTGCCGTAGCCGTTCCTCCTCCACGGCCAGCTACCGCCGCCGCTCCTGCTCCACAGACTCTTGCTGAAGCTGTGGAACTGTTCTTTTTAATGTTTCATACATTTCTTCAAGCAGAGAAGTGTCGATCCCTCCTATCTTTGTCCGTCGTTGAAGACACTTGATTTTTAAGGGGGAGACAACTCTTTTCACAACTACTTTATACTCTGCTTTTTCGTCACGCCTACAGAGCACTGAGAATACAAATAGCCCGTTCTCAGTCGTTCTCAGTCATTTTTCCTAATTATTTAAGCTCCGTTATGAAATTTGCGTAAACTTTTTTCAGGGTAGGTGACTTGGTGTCGTTAATTGCTTCCCAGATAAAGTTGTTTACATTTTGAACGCTTACGTCACCAGGTATTTCAAGGGTTACCGCTCCCTTGACACTCATGTCGGAAAATTCAATCAATGGTGTCAGGGCCTGGAGTCGTCGCTCCTCATTAAAGGCCTGCTACTGGAGTCGTTCCTCCTCCTCGGCCTTCTGCCGGAGATGTTCTTCCTCCACGGCCTTCTGCCGGAGATGTTCTTCCTCCACGGCCTTCTGCCGAAGTTCTTCCTCCACGGCCTTCTGCCGGAGTTCTTCCTCCACGGCCTTCTGCCGGAGTTCTTCTTCCTCCACGGCCTTCTGCCGGAGATGTTCTTCCTCCACGGCCTTCTGCCGAAGTTCTTCCTCCACGGCCTTCTGCCGGAGTTCTTCTTCCTCCACGGCCTTCTGCCGGAGTTCTTCTTCCTCCACGGCCTTCTGCCGGAGTTCTTCTTCCTCCACGGCCTTCTGCCGGAGTTCTTCTTCCTCCACGGCCTTCTGCCGAAGTTCTTCTTCCTCCACGGCCTTCTGCCGGAGATGTTCTTCCTCCACGGCCTTCTGCCGAAGTTCTTCCTCCACGGCCTTCTGCCGGAGTTCTTCTTCCTCCACGGCCTTCTGCCGGAGTTCTTCTTCCTCCACGGCCTTCTGCCGGAGTTCTTCTTCCTCCACGGCCTTCTGCCGGAGATGTTCTTCCTCCACGGCCTTCTGCCGAAGTTCTTCCTCCACGGCCTTCTGCCGAAGTTCTTCCTCCACGGCCTTCTGCCGGAGTTCTTCTTCCTCCACGGCCTTCTGCCGGAGTTCTTCTTCCTCCACAGCCTTCTGCCGGAGATGTTCTTCCTCCACGGCCTTCTGCCGAAGTTCTTCTTCCTCCACGGCCTTCTGCCGGAGTTCTTCTTCCTCCACGGCCTTCTGCCGGAGTTCTTCTTCCTCCA
Organism: Cherax destructor; assembly: GCA_009830355.1. NCBI lineage: Eukaryota > Metazoa > Arthropoda > Malacostraca > Decapoda > Parastacidae > Cherax > Cherax destructor. The sequence continues at coordinate 12,254 of WNWK01021863.1, read as the reverse complement.
CGACCTTCTGCCGGAGTTCTTCTTCCTCCACGGCCTTCTGCCGGAGTTCTTCTTCCTCCACGGCCTTCTGCCGGAGTTCTTCTTCCTCCACGGCCTTCTGCCGGAGTTCTTCTTCCTCCACGGCCTTCTGCCGGAGTTCTTCTTCCTCCACGGCCTTCTGCCGGAGTTCTTCTTCCTCCACGGCCTTCTGCCGGAGATGTTCTTCCTCCACGGCCTTCTGCCGAAGTTCTTCCTCCACGGCCTTCTGCCGGAGTTCTTCTTCCTCCACGGCCTTCTGCCGGAGTTCTTCTTCCTCCACGGCCTTCTGCCGGAGTTCTTCTTCCTCCACGGCCTTCTGCCGAAGTTCTTCCTCCACGGCCTTCTGCCGGAGTTCTTCTTCCTCCACGGCCTTCTGCCGGAGTTCTTCTTCCTCCACGGCCTTCTGCCGGAGTTCTTCTTCCTCCACGGCCTTCTGCCGGAGTTCTTCTTCCTCCACGGCCTTCTGCCGGAGATGTTCTTCCTCCACGGCCTTCTGCCGAAGTTCTTCCTCCACGGCTTTCTGCCGGAGTTCTTCTTCCTCCACGGCCTTCTGCCGGAGTTCTTCTTCCTCCACGGCCTTCTGCCGGAGTTCTTCTTCCTCCACGGCCTTCTGCCAAAGTTCTTCTTCCTCCACGGCCTTCTGCCAAAGTTCTTCTTCCTCCACGGCCTTCTGCCGGAGTTCTTCTTCCTCCACGGCCTTCTGCCGGAGTTCTTCTTCCTCCACAGCCTTCTGCCGGAGTTCTTCTTCCTCCACGGCCTTCTGCCGGAGTTCTTCTTCCTCCACGGCCTTCTGCCGGAGATGTTCTTCCTCCACGGCCTTCTGCCGGAGTTCTTCTTCCTCCACGGCCTTCTGCCGGAGTTCTTCTTCCTGCAACATTTATTCAAGTAGGGAAGTGTCGATCCCTCCTATCTTTGCTCGCATCTTAATAGATTTAATTTTCAGAGGAGGCACAACTGTTTGTACAACAACGTTAAACTCTCCCTCCTACTCACGCCTGCACATCACACAAAAAACAATGAGGCCGTTTTCATCCATTCCCTTCAGTTCTTTCACCACCGTTATAATATTTGAGTATACTTTTTTCAGGGAAGGGGATTTCGTACAGTTTATTCTTTCGCAGACGAGTTTACAAACGTCTTGCAAGAAAACATCCCCCGGAATCTCCAGGGTTACACCGCCCTTGACACACAAATCAGAGAATTACTTTTAAATATCTGTCATTTTGTGATCAATAATAATTACTACACAATATTAACTAAAGATATCCCCACAAGGTTAATGTTCATAACAACAATAAATATTATAGTTACATCGGAACTTATGTATGTATTATGGATAATATGAAGTGAATGTATTATAGTTAAGATGTAGTGAATGTATTATAGTTAAGATGCAGTGAATGTATTATAAAATGTAGTGAATGTATTATAGTTAAGATGTAGTGAATGAATTATAGTTAAGATGTAGTGAATGTATTATAGTTAAGATGTAGTGAATGTATTATAGTTAGGATGTAGTGAATGTATTATAGTTAAGATGTAGTGAATGTATTATAGTTAAGATGCAGTGAATGTATTATAAAATGTAGTGAATGTATTATAGTTAAAATGTAGTGAATGAATTATAGTTAAGATGTAGTGAATGTATTATAGTTAAGATGTAGTGAATGTATTATAGTTAAGATGTAGTGAATGTATTATAGTTAAGATGTAGTGAATGTATTATAGTTAAGATGTAGTGAATGTATTATAGTTAAGATGTAGTGAATGTATTATAAAATGTAGTGAATGTATTATAGTTAAGATGTAGTGAATGTATTATAAAATGTAGTGAATGTATTATAGTTAAGATGTAGTGAATGTATTATAGAATGTAGTGAATGTATTATAGTTAAGATGTAGTGAATGTATTATAGTTAAGATGTAGTGAATGTATTATAGTTAAGATGTAGTGAATGTATTATAGTTAAGATGTAGTGAATGTATTATAGTTAAGATGTAGTGAATGTATTATAGTTAAGATGTAGTGAATGTATTATAGTTAAGATGTAGTGAATGTATTATAAAATGTAGTGAATGTATTATAGTTAAGATGTAGTGAATGTATTATAGAATGTAGTGAATGTATTATAGTTAAGATGTAGTGAATGTATTATAGTTAAGATGTAGTGAATGTATTATAGTTAAGATGTAGTGAATGTATTATAGTTAAGATGTAGTGAATGTATTATAGTTAAGATGTAGTGAATGTATTATAAAATGTAGTGAATGTATTATAGTTAAGATGTAGTGAATGTATTATAAAATGTAGTGAATGTATTATAGTTAAGATGTAGTGAATGTATTATAGAATGTAGTGAATGTATTATAGTTAAGATGTAGTGAATGTATTATAGTTAAGATGTAGTGAATGTATTATAGTTAAGATGTAGTGAATGTATTATAGTTAAGATGTAGTGAATGTATTATAGTTAGGATGTAGTGAATGTATTATAGTTAAGATGTAGTGAATGTATTATAGTTAAGATGTAGTGAATGTATTATAGTTAAGATGTAGTGAATGTATTATAGTTAAGATGTAGTGAATGTATTATAGAATGTAGTGAATGTATTATAGTTAAGATGTAGTGAATGTATTATAGTTAAGATGTAGTGAATGTATTATAGTTAAGATGTAGTGAATGTATTATAGTTAAGATGTAGTGAATGTATTATAGTTAAGATGTAGTGAATGTATTATAGAATGTAGTGAATGTATTATAGTTAAGATGTAGTGAATGTATTATAGTTAAGATGTAGTGAATGTATTATAGAATGTAGTGAATGTATTATAGTTAAGATGTAGTGAATGTATTATAGTTAAGATGTAGTGAATGTATTATAGTTAAGATGTAGTGAATGTATTATAGTTAAGATGTAGTGAATGTATTATAAAACCGCTTAGTTTATGATTATAATAATAATTTTAGCACACTAATGCATACGCCACACATATACAGCCACTGCAAAGATGATATGATCTACAAAATCAGGGAAGCTCTTATGTACTTGAAAAAGTAGGTACGTACGTACACACATGCAAGTACGCACGCAAGTACGCACACATTCACAAGAGTGGTGGAGCACCTAGAAAGGAACGAGCTCATCAACAACAACTAGCACGGGTTCAGGGACGGGAAATCCTGTGTCACAAACCTACTGGAGTTCTATGACAGGGTGACAGCAGTAAGACAAGAGAGAAAGGGGTGGGTAGATTGCTTTTTCTTGGACTGTAAGAAGGCGTTTGACACAGTTCCACACAAGAGATTAGTGCAGAAGCTGGAGGACCAGGCAGGGATAACAGGGAAGGCACTACAATGGATCAGGGAATACCTGTCAGGAAGACTTGTGTGCGAAGGCAGTTAGGGTTGTGGGCAGGTGGTCAGGGGTGTGGAGTTTGTCAGTGGTGTGGGAAAAGTTATCAGGGGTAACTGAAGGTTGTAGAAGGTGTACAGAGGTTGTCAGGTGTGTGGGAAAATTGATAGGGTGTTGGGAGATTGTTAGTGGTGTTGAGAAATTATCAGGTGTGTGGGGAGGTTGTCTGGTGTATGGGGAGGTTGTTAGGGGTGTCGGGAGGTTCTCATGGGTGTGGGCAGGTTGTCACGGGTGTGGGAAGGTAGTCAAGGGTGTGGGAAGGTTGTCAACGATGTGGGAAGATAGTCAAGGGTGTGGGGAAGTTGTCAAGGGTGTCGAGAGGTTGTCAGCTGTGTGAGAAGGTAGTCGGGGGTGTGGGGAGGTTGTCAGGAGAATGGGGAGGTTGTCAGGAGAATTGGGAGGTTGTCAGGAGGGTGGGAAAATTGTCAGGGGTGTGGAAAGGTTGTCGGGGTTGTGGAGAGGCTGTCAGGGGTGTGGAATGGTAGTCAAGGGTGTGGACACATTGTCAGGGGTGTACGAGGTAGGTAGTCAAAGGTGTGGGAAGGTAATCAAGACTGTAGAGATGTTGTCAGGGGTGTGGGAAGTTTGTCAAGGGTGTGGGGATGTTGTCAGGTGAGTAGGGAGGTTGTCAGATGTGTTGGGAGGTTGTTAGGTGTGTTGTTAGGGAGGTTGTTAGGTTGTTAGGGGTGTTGAAAGGTTGTCAGGTGTGTGAGAGATTTTGTCAGGGGTGTGGGAAGTTTATTATGGGAGTTTATCGGGGGTGTGGGGAGTTTATCAGGGGTGTGCAGAGGTTGTCAGGGGTGTGGGAGAGGTTGTCAGGGTTGTAGAAAGTTTGTTATGGGAGTTTGGAGATTAGGGGTTTGTGGAGGTAGTCAGGGATATGGGGAGGTTGTCACGAGTGTGAAAAGTTTGTCAGGGGTATGTGTATGTTGTTAGGGGTTTGTGTAGGTTGTCACGGATGTGGGTTGATTGACAGGGGTGTGGGAAGGGTGTAAGGGGTGTGGGGAGGTTGTACGGGGTGTGGGGAGATTGTTAGTGTGGGGAGGTTGTAAGGTGTGTTGGGAGGTTGTGGTGGGGGAGAGGGAGGGGGGTTTCGGGGGCAGGGGGAGGAGTGAGTGTGTGTGTGTGTACTCACCAAATCGTGGTTGCAGGGCTCGAGTCATAGCGCCTGGCCCAGACTATCCATTTCCTGACAACTCTGTGACTGAAGAAATAGTTCCTAACGTCCCTGTGATTCATCTGAGTCTTCAACTTCCAACTGTGACCCCTTGTTGCTGTGTCCCATCTCTGGAACATCCTGTCTCTGTCCACCTTGTCGATTCCTCTCAGTATTTTATAAGTCGTTATCATATCCCCCTTATCTCTCCTGTTCTCCAGTGTCGTCAGGTTGATCTCTTTTAATCTTTCCTCGTAGGACATACCCCTTAGCTCTGGGACTAGTCTTGTTGCAAATCTTTGCACTTTCTCTAGCTTCCTTACATGCTTCGCTAGGTGTGGGTTCCAGACTGATGCTACATACTCCAATATGTGCCTCACAGTATACAGGGTCCTGAACGAGTCCTTATTAAATTTCGGAATGCTGTTCTTAGGTTTGCTAGGCGCCCATATGCTGCAGCAGTTATTTGGTTGATGTGCGCCTTCGGAGATGTGTCCGGTGTTATACTCACCCCAAGAGCCTTTTCCTTGAATGAGGTTTGTAGTCTCTGGCCCCCTAGAGTGTACTCCGTCTGCAGTCTTCTTTTCCCTTCCCCAGTCTTCATGACTTTGAACTTGGTGGGGTTGAACTCCAGGAGCCAGTTTCTGAACCAGTCTTGCAGCCTGTCCAGATCCCTTTGTAGTTCTGCCTGGTCCTCATCTGATTGAATTCTTTTCATCAACTTCACATCATCTGCAAACAGGGACACTTCAGAGGCCCGTAATTTTTGTGATTACGGAAATATAGAGAGATAGATTCTACCAAACTGGTAAACATCCTGTGTGTGCCTCCAGGAAAGACGCTACCAGCTACCAACTCCAGCAGTATTTGTCAACCTGTCTCCACTATTTTCTGGTTAGCTAAGTGTCTTATCTCTTATTTGTTAAAACCTACGAGGGGTAGACCCGGGTTTTGCAAATTAAGCCACGAGATAAGCCAGTCTGTGAACAGGGGAGTGCCTAAGCCAAGCCATCAAACCTGTTCAAGCCACCCTAGATTAAATTCAAGTGCCTAGTGGTGTAGTGTGGGAGCAAGCCAGAGAGAGCGTGATGCCGTGAGCCAACTCAACACGCGGTAGTAATATTGGTAGAATTACCGACAATATGTTAAGTAAAAGGACACAAATGCATCCAACATTTCTAAAGTATTTGCACATGCTAACACTAGAGTCGCCATTGCTTCCAGTACTTCTATAAAGGATCTAACCAGGACTAAATCCAAGCACCATGAACCAGTCAACGCAGGGGTCTACACTATATCCTGTGGAGGCTGCGACAGAATTTATGTAGGAGAAACAGCAAGAAACCTCGAAACACGCCTCAATGAACACATTAATGCATGCAGGAACGATAACCTGAACAACGCCTGCGTACAACACCGAAATTCCAACAATCATCTCATGAAATTCAAAGACGCCCGACTAGTAATTAAAGAAACTAATTTCCGTAGACGCAAGTGGAAATAAATGGTATAAAATACCGACCCAATGGAAAAATAAACACATAAGCAGTATGTGATCCTTTATTGACAACGTTTCGCCCACGCAGTGGGCTTTATCGAGTGAATCAGCACTTATCGCTGTTTCTAACACAATTAAACAAAACAAAGGCAGCTTCACCATCTCTGAAGTCTTAGCAAGAATCCTCCTGAAAACAGTAAACCCTACCATCACATAGTCTCTCCTGCTAATTCAACACAAGCACATCGTAGATGCGGAACACTCCTACAGGCCTTCTCTATTCCAACCTCCAGCAGAAATATTTGTCTAACCTATTGTTATACTACCCAAGTATTTGTTTTATCACCTTTTACTCATGTGCAATTTGATTGTTCTACCTTATTGTATTACTACTACTACTTATATCACTACTACTTCTACCACCACTAGTATTACACCTCACTTTGAGAGTATATATATACGCTCTGTGTCCATGTATCGCTTGTAACGGCTTGAAAAAGCTACTGGAGAGCGAAACGTTGCCACAATAAAATGTCATATTAGTTGCATTTGTGTCCTTTTACTAACACGCGGTAGCCATCATCCACACAAACTGACGCTATTAATAATAATAATAATATCTTTATTTACTACAAGTACATGTACAAGGTATATAGGCCTAGCTGACATCAATGACATAGTACTATATAGAAAGTCCCTTGTTATGCAGAGCATTTTGGGCAAATTAGGTCCTTGTCCCAGGATGCGACCCACACCAGTCGACTAACTCCCAGGTAACCATTTTACTGATGGGTGAACATAGACAACCGGTGTAAAGAAACACGCCCAATGTTTCTACCCGAGCTGGGGATCCATTAACTACATGTGTCTGATTTTACCCAATCTCTTGGGTCTATCATCAATTTGACGATCGGCATAGAAGATGAAGAGAGACTTTGTGACCTTCCTATGCCAACGATTTAAGGCCAAATATGTCGATCCTTCAGTGAAGTGCATATTTCTCCGTGAATCACCGTGTGTAGTGGAGTTAGCAGACGCCGCCGCCAGAGCTGCTAACAACAACATCAACCTCCTCCAGCTTTCAATCACCGCTATCAATGTTCTACAGCCTAGAGATATTTATCTTTAATTTTCCACATAATTAGAGGCAATTGCGAGTGTTGAAACATTTTACCCATAATAGTGTAAATTTTTGTGTTATCCTGGGACTGTGATTTAGTTGAAGACCGTGTTATGTGTTAAATTCTTCACTTGCATTAATTTTGAATTTTCCTAGTATCGTCTCTAATTTATTATTTTGTGTCATATTTCATTTAAATAGTATTGTGTTTTGTCTCATCTGAAGTATTAATTAATTAGTATTGTGTGCCTGTGGAAAATATTGGTATTTTCCAAAAGTTATAAACTTTTCGGTATGAAGATAGAACAATCAGATAGATTCGGGCAGAGGGGATTCAAGGAGGCTGGGGTGAGCGCGGGCAGTGTCACGCGGGATTACCTAGGCTTGGGTACCTACCGGGATGGCGGCAGGAATTTGGCATTTGCACCAACCAGACAGTGTTTAACAGCCGCAATTCGTAATGTAAATGGTTATCAATACGTTCAATCACTGTAATAGGGTGATAATTGAGTAAATTATGCAGCTCAGTTCTGGTCTCCATTTTACAGAATGGATATAAATTCGTTAGAAAACATTCAGCGACGAATGACAAAGTTAATTCATAGCATTAGAAATCTTCCGTATGAAGAAAGATTGAAGACCCTTAAATTACATTCACTTGTAAGACGAAGAATGAGGGGAGACATGATCGAGGTATATAAGTGGAAGATGGGTATTAATAAGGGGGATATAAATAAGGTCTTGAGGATATCTCTCGAAGAGAGAACCCGCAATAATGGATTCAAATTGGATAAGTTTAGATTTAGAAAGGATATAGGAAAATATTGGTTTGGAAATAGGGTAGTTGATGAGTGGAACAGTCTGCCTAGTAGGGTCATTGAAGCTATGACCTTGGGTAGTTTAAATGATCCGTGATCATTTAAATTGTTGCATAAAAACGGGTATAAAGTCTGAATTAACACATACAGAGTCTGTCTGGATAGAATTTTCAGAGGGGTGTGAAAAACTGATTTTAGGCGTGATTTACCGACCTCCAAACTTAGATAGGGAACAAGGGAGACTACTTTGGGAGGAAATTGTTAAGGCCACAAGGCACGATAACGTAGTAATTCTAGGGGACTTTAACTTTAGTCAGATTGATTGGAATTTCTTGACAGGAATTTAGAATCTAACGACTTTTTAGAAGTAGTTCAGGATTGCTTTTTGAAGCAGTTTGTAACAGAACCTACAAGGGGAAATAACCTACTAGATTTGGTTCTGGCAAGCAAGGAAACCCTTGTTAATAATTTAGAAATTACAGAGGAACTCGGCTCAAGCGACCACAAGTCAATTACCTTTAGCATTAAATGGATGTATGATAGTAGGGATAATTCAGTAACGGTCCTAGATTTTCGCTTAGCAGATTATAATGGACTTAGAGAACACTTATCAACTGTGGACTGGGGTGAAGAAGAGAGGTATCAATATGACAGTTTTCTTAACACTATACAGGCTGCCCAAAGAACATTTATCCCATATAAAGAAATTAGATCGAATAGAAATGACCCAAAATGGATGAATAATAGGCTCAAATATCTTTTAGGGCAGAAGAAAGGAATTTATAGGCATATCAAAAGAGGTGAGGGTCATCTTATGAATCAGTATATTGACATTAAGAGAGATGTTAAAAAAGGGATAAGAAAAGCTAAACGGGACTACGAAATTAAAGTTGCTAGGGATTCGAAAACTAACCCAAAAAGTTTTTTCCAAGTGTATAGAACAAAAGTTAGAGATAAGATAGGTCCTCTTAAAAATAATTATGGGTATCTTACTGACAAAGAGAATGAAATGTGCTCTATCTTTAATAATTATTTTCTCTCGGTTTTCACTCAGGAAGACACTAATAATATCCCAAGAACTAGGTATTTTAGTGGGCCTGAAGAAGATAAATTATGTAGTATCACAGTCACTAGTGAAATGGTTATCAAACAGATAGACCGTTTGAAGCAAAATAAATCGCCAGGCCCTGATGAGCTTTTTTCAAGGGTTCTTAAGGAATGCAAAATGGAACTCTGTGAACCCTTAACTAACATTTTTAACATATCTCTTCAAACAGGTGTAGTGTCGGATACGTGGAAGATGGCTAATGTAATTCCTATTTTTAAAGCAGGGGACAAGTCGTTACCATCAAATTACCGCCCAATAAGTCTAACATCAATTGTAGGCAAATTACTAGAGTCGATTATAGCTGATAACATAAGAAGCCATCTCGATAGGCATAATTTGATTAATGATACTCAGCATGGATTCACCAGGGGCCGTTCCTGCCTAACTAATTTATTAACTTTTTTCAGTAAGGCTTTTGAGGCAGTTGATAATGATGAAGAATTCGATATTGTTTATTTGGATTTTAGTAAGGCTTTTGATAGAGTACCACATCAGAGACTGTTAAAGAAAGTGGCTGCTCATGGCATTGGGGGAAAAGTGTTGTCATGGATCGAGTCATGGCTCACCAATAGGAAGCAGAGGGTGTGCATAAATGGTGTTAAATCGGAGTGGGGATCTGTAACAAGTGGCGTTCCTCAGGGATCGGTTTTGGGCCCGTTGTTGTTTATAATATATATAAATGACCTTGGTAAATTAGACACATATGCAACACTTGGGTATCTTTATTGAGGAAACGTTTCGCCACACAGTGGCTTCATCAGTCCATACAAAGGAGAATCGTGAAGAACAGGAGGAGTGTGAGGTTGTCAGTCCCTCAATCTTGAGTCGATGTTGTCAGTCCATCAATCTTGAATAGAATAACAGCATATGAGCAGAGGAAGCTTATATACTGTAGACAGGAGAGGTGCAGCAGTTGTAGGAGGTGTCACATTTGTTCAATGTGGAAGTAGGTCGTGCCCAAGGAATAGGCAAGCGAAGAAATCCCTGTATTAAGATACCAAGATGTTGCAGTGTCAGACAGGATGTAAATGAATGGTTCAGAGAACCGACGAGTTGGTAAATTAGACACATATGCAACACTTGGGTATCTTTATTGAGGAAACGTAGAGCACATTTCATTCTCTTTGTCAGTAAGATACCCATAATTATTTTTAAGAGGACCTATCTTATCTCTAACTTTGGTTCTATACACCTGGAAAAAACTTTATGGGTTATTTTTCGATTCCCTAGCAACTTTAATTTCGTAGTCCCGTTTAGCTTTTCTTATCCCCTTTTTAACATCTCTCTTAATGTCAATATACTGGTTCATAAGATGACCCTCACCTCTTTTGATATGCCTCTAAATTCCTTTCTTCTGCCCTAAAAGATATTTGAGCCTATTATTCATCCATTTTGGGTAATTTCTATTCGATCTAATTTCTTTATATGGGATAAATGTTCTTTGGGCAGCCTGTATAGTGGTAAGAAAACTGTCATATTGATACCTCTCTTCTTCACCCCAGTCCACAGTTGATAAGTGTTCTCTAAGTCCATTATAATCTGCTAAGCGAAAATCTGGGACCATTACTGAATTATCCCTACTATCATACATCCATTCAATGCTAAAGGTAATTGACTTGTGGTCGCTTGTGCAGAGTTCCTCTGTAATTTCTAAATTATTAAGAAGGGATTCCTTGTTTGCCAGAACCAAGTCAAGTAGGTTATTTCCCCTTGTAGGTTCTTTCACAAACTGCTTCAAAAAACAATCCTGAACTACTTCTAAAAAGTCGTTAGATTCAAAATTCCTTTCAAGAAATTCCAATCAATCTGACTAAAGTTAAAGTCCCCTAGAAGTAAAGTTAAAGTCCCCTAAGTGGCGATCCCATGGGTAGTCCAAAAGTTTGTTGAAAGAGTTGATTTTCGAAAGAGAAACATGTAAAGCCCACACATAGTTCAACAAGGTCGATGAAATCGCTGGCTGGAAGAGGAAGATCAAGCGAGTCGTCAATTTTCCTGCACAAGAGATCTATAGCTTGTGTAGTAGGTACTTTGGTGAATAGGGATGTTACATCAAGGCTGGAGAGTTTCTTGTTCCTGATGTAGATGTTGCGAATGCGATTGAGAAGGTCACCAGAGTGTTTGAGATGTGCTGGACTGATGGTGCCCAAACGTTTGGAGAGGTGGACCTGACTTAACTCAGTGGTGGACCTGACTTAACTCAGTGAAGACGTGTCTTGTGTGCTCTCTGTGAATCTGAAGATGTTCTCTCTTGAGCTACTCTACCAGCAGCTGAAGGAAGAACTGAGGGTAGCTAAGCTTGAGATACAGCGACTGACTGAGGAAAACAAGAGGATTCGTAGTAATCCTCCTGTTGAGAATCCTCAAGCTAAGAAAGGAACCTGGACAGTGGCTAGAATGTATGGGACAAAGTTAAGGATCAAGAGGACGGGTGGAGAGGTAGAAACAACGATGACCCAGGAGAATGTTGTGGAAACATCGAACCCATTCTCCGTGCTACCCGATGAATGTGAGTCGATTTCTGGGAGCGTCACGACGAACGACACAAAGGAAGGTAAAAACATTGTTGTTGTTGGGGACAGCCAGGTTAGGTACATGGATAGGGCTTTCTAGTGACTGTGATATTACATAATTTATGTTCTTCTGGGCCTCTGTAAAAATTAAATTCTGGGATATTATTAGTATCTTCCTGCGTGAAAACCGAGAGAAAATAATTATTAAAAATAGAGCACATATCATTCTCCTTGTCAGTAAGATGCCCAGAGTTATTTTTAAGGGGACCTATCTTATCCCTAACTTTTGTTCTATAAACCAGGAAAAAACTTTTGGGTTAGTTTTGAATCCCTAGCAACTTTAATTTCATAGCTTCGTTTAGCTTTTCTTATACCTTTTTAACGTCCCTCTTAATGTCAGTATAATGATTTATAAGATGTCCCTCACCTCTTTTTATGCGCCTATAAATTCCTTTCTTCTGCCCTAAAAGATATTTGAGCCTATTATTCATCCATTTTGGGTCATTTCTACTTGATCTAATTTCTTTATACGGGATAAATGTTCTTTGGGCAGCCTGTATAGTGTTAAGAAAACTGTCATATTGATACCTCTCTTCGTTACCCCAGTCCACA